>MU624692.1:0-31067 GCA_025349905.2 Blastocladiella britannica
ACTCTCTGCTGCACCAGTCGCACAATTGGTGTAGCGCCCGCATAGCGGACGAGATCGCTGGTGAGATGGAAACTTCAAAGCCCACTCAGCCGTGTATTGTTGACTTTTGAAGGAGCTCTCCCTCTCTTTACTTGACTTGAACTGATCCTCCATCTCTTTTAACGTTAAAATGGAAACAGTCCTCGAGCAACAACGTCGGGCGCACGAGGCCATTGAGCGACTCGAGAACCTGGCCGCGTCACTCCTGCTGGACGTCCCACGAACGGTTTATTGCCTTCATATACTTTGATGGGCTTCACGTACCGATAACCTCTATTATAACAGTACCGCGACCGCCTCAACCTGCACCATCGCGTTGCAACACTGGCCGACACGTCCGTCACCACCGCAGCATCGCTCCTGGACTTATACGACGATGCTGATGGGTATTTTTTTTTCTTTTTTTACGTTTTATTGCGATGCACAAATGTTAACAAGAGTACAGCCAGCGCGTGGCCGATCTCACGCGCATGTCGGGCGACAGTGCCCTCACCGACTTTTACGGCCGGTTGCGCGACGTCAAGGATTTCCATCGCCGCAACCCGGGCCTCGAGCTCGAACCCATGGAACTCGAATTCATGAGCCCCGATGCGGCCGCGGAGCAAGAGGGTATCTATCTATTTCGTTTCTTTCCGACTTGTACTGATTTTATGGATCAAAAGCCCGACTCGATACCATGTTCACGGGCGAAGAGTCGGCGGGCCGGTTCCTGGACCTGCATGCCGTGTTCGAGATGTACCTGAACCTGCTCGATACCGCCGATAAAGAAGCGCCCAAGCCGTCGTACCTCAAGTACCTCAACGAGTTCCACCAGCTCGATCTGGTCCCCATGGCCGCCAAGTCGGCCGATTACAAGCGGTACATATGCCATTTTAGTGTTATCAATTGGATCCTCCCCTCCCCTTACACAAAATTGAATTTAAGGTACGTGACCGATCTGCTGCAGTACCTGCAATCGTTCATTCGACGCGCGCTCCCGCTATACGACATCCAGTCCACCGAATCCGCACATGACGCCGACTTTGCCGCCCGATGGGCCGCCCGCCAACTTCCCGCGACCTGGACCGCGTTTTTGACCGAAGACGCACACCCGGACCAGTTCTGCGCCGTGTGCCTGAAACAGTTCATGAAACGCGCCGTGTACGACCGGCATTTGAAGGAGAAGCGGCACCGGAAAGCCGAGGCAGCAGCAGTCGCCGGCGCGCCTCGATCGGACGCCGAGGTGGCGGCGGCACGTACGGCATGGGAGACCGAGTGGCGTGACCTGGCGCGCGCCGAGTCGCTGGTGGCGTACTTGACGGCGCATGTCATGCACGACGTGGTGGACGCGACCCGCGAGAACGTCGAGTGCAAGCAGACGCTGACCGAGTCGGAGTTGGCGGCGCGTGCGCTCGAGCTCGAGACTCGCGATGTGCGGGTTGGCGGGGGCGGCGACAAGTCCCACGAGGACGGCGATAGCGGCGATGGCGGGGACGATAGCGACGACGAGGATGCCGACGACGACAAGATCTACAACCCACTCAAACTGCCCATGGGGTGGGATGGGAAACCGATCCCGTACTGGCTGTGGAAGCTGCACGGCCTGGGAGTCGAGTACCCGTGCGAGATCTGCGGCAACTACGTGTACATGGGCCGCAAGGCGTTTGAGCGGCATTTCCAGGAATGGCGCCACGTGCAAGGGATGAAGGCACTGGGCATTCCCAACGGCAAGCAAATGCAGGAGATTACCAAGATCCAGGATGCCGAGTCATGTACGTTTTTGTCATTTTTTCTTTTTCGAGGATCACGGATTAACAATTGGTCCATGGCAGTGTGGGCCAAGATCCAGGCACAAAAGGCCAACGTCGGGTTCCGCGCCGAGCTCGACGAAGAGTTTGAGGATGAGGACGGTAACGTCATGTCGCGGAAAGTGTACGAGGATCTGCTCCGGCAAGGCCTCTTGTGAAGCGCAAAAAAATATAAAATAAACATCTCATTCAGTACACGGGCTCCCAATCCACCTGCTTGCACGCGGCCTGGATCCCCTCCCAGCGAGGGCCCCACACCGCGCGCTTGTCCATGTCTGGAATAACGGTGCCGGACCTGTAGTACGTCAACTGGGCGTCGTCGACCGGCTTGGTGAGCGTGTTGCCAAGGGCCGCGGTGATGAACTCACGCATCGCTTCCGTCGCACGCAGAGAGTCGACCGCACCCGAGTCCACCAGCACAAACTCGTGCACTTGGTGCTCAATGACGTGGTGGAATACCCCCCAGGCGCGGCCCGCGGCCGCCATGCGCTGCAGCGCCGCGGCCAGGAGCACGTGGTCATCGAAAAACACCTCGTCCGACCCGCTGGTGACGAGCACCGGTGGCATGGGCGGCGGCAGCGTTCCCGAGTCCGAGAGGGCGGTAGTGGACAGGGGCGTGTGCACCGCGGCCCACGGGCACAGATACGTGTTGCTGCGCAGGGCGTGGAAAGTTTCGTCGCGAGAGGCTTCGGGACCGCCCACGGCCGCGCCGCCGTAATACCGGCCGCTGCGCTCAAACTGGGTATTCGCTTGGACCTCCGGCGACAGGTCGGTGGGACGCGTCACGCAGAAATCGTACTTGTGGGAGGTCAAGCTCGGGAGGTTGGACGGCAGATCGGTCCAGGGCGAGATGGCCACCACCGCGGCCGGCAGAGCCAGACCGTGAGCGCGCAGGAAATGGGTGGCGGCGAGCACCAGGTTGCCGCCGGCCGAGTCGCCCATCACGACGATCCGCGCCGGGTCCACGTTCTCGTGCCGGATCAGGTACAGGTACGCCGACACCACGTCGTGCAGCGCCGCCGGGTACTCGTGCTCGGGCGACAGTCGGTACTCACTTTATATTCATTAAAGTAAATGATGGGCCAAATGAGAGAAAAAAAAGAGAACGCACACAGAGAGCAGAGAAGCACCGAGAGACTTTGCGAGCGGGGCAACGTTCATGCGCGTGGTCCGCAGCGAGTTGAAGGTGAATCCGCCGCCGTGGACGTAGAGCACGACGGGCGCAACGGCACGGTCGCTTTCGCTCATGTCCTTGGGCACGAGCCACTCGGCTGCAATCGCCCACGACCGGTTCTGCTCGGGAACCAGGTTAGCCAGCTCCGACGCCAGCACAATGGTTGGCATTTCCCTTGTCTCTTGGCTTCCCGGTACCACTAACGGCGACGAGGCAGCGTTGGCCGAAACCAGCTGCACGATCCACACGACCTCACGCACGGTGACGGGCACGGGCACGGTCGCCAGAGCGGCCATGGAGTGAATCAGAGACCGCATGTCCAGAATGTCGAGCACGAGGCCCGAGTTGCGCATGCCCCGGATGACAATGTCGATAACCCGCGACCGAGTTGCGCGCTCCTTGCCATGCACCAGCGACTGTACCGCCGCGACGCCAAAGGTTCGGACGGCCAAGTAAAGGAGGCGAAGGATCGAGAACTGGCGGAAAGGGGCCTCGTAGGGTACCAGCTTGTCGTTTTCCACTTTGCTTACTTTTGCACGAGGGAAAATGGCAGCAAGAGCAACGATGAGGGTTGCAAGACCAAGCAGCATGAGCAGGGCCATGGACATTTTGTTTGTTGTTTAAGTTGTTTCTTTGTGCAAGGTCAAGTCAAGGCGGTGGACGAAGGGGAGGCCGCTCTTTATGAAGAAAATAAGAGTTGGCAGGCCACTTAAGTACGCGAGCCAAGGACGCGTGAAAAAAGAACATGTTGAAAGAGAGAGGGAAGGTCTGTCCGCATCCATACCCACCCAAGCCGGATCCGCTATTGTACTGTCCGCTCTCTTTCAAAAAAAGTGGACTTAACCAAAAGCCCACTCAAAAGATGACCACCGCCCCGTCCACAACCATGACCGATCGCGCCAACATGGAGTCGCCGACGCCGGTGGTCGCGCGCTACAGTCTTGTCGCCCGTTCGTTATCCAATCTAATGTGCAGGTCAGCTGGAATGTACTCAACGAGAGAATCGATATTCAGTCGGAGCCGGCTTCAGTACTGGATTGGTCGTAGCAGCCTACAAACGCTTACCGGTGGGTCCCACCGCCGCGGGCATGGGCTTCATGTGGGGCAGCCTCGGATTCGCGTACTTTTGTGCGTTTCGCCAATATCTTGCGTAATTTTGGTCAGGACTAACAGAAAGGCGCGCTGGACTCAGTTACACGAGCACATATTGGTAATGCCCTGGCCGCCGCAGAAGCCGCCACGAGCAATGGCGGTGGTGGTGATGGCAACACAACTTCGCCACTGCGCGACCGCCACACGCTCATGGGCTCGGCAGCGGCAGGCGCACTGGTAGGCGGGGCAGCAGCGGTTTTGACGGTGGTCCGGCGGCCGATTCCCCTGGTGGCAAGCACCGTGGCAGGGTCGCTGCTGGCCACTACCGCACAAATGGCATACACGTGGGGCCGGCACACGCGACAGGACCTGCTTTGGCGATACCGCCAACAACAACAGCAGGATCAGCAGCAGACTGGGTTCCTGGCCGACGTCAAGGCGCAAATCCAGGACGTGATGATCAACACCAAGTGGTTGCCAGTGCGCCAGCTCACGGACGCCGAGTACGTGGTGCAGCTCGAGCAGCGACTGGCCATGGCTGACGCTGAAATTGCCAAATTCGAGGCGGCAGCGACGCGGTTGCGCGAGCGATTGGGTCAGGAGTGAGTTACATTTATGCATTAAAACTATATTCAGATGATCCGCTTGAGAAGACCGAGGGCACGCGTCGCGAGTGACGGCAACATGTGGTGTGCCGCGAGCACTGGCAATGGAGCGCGCGGTGTCAACAGAGTCGCTGCTGCTGGTGGCCTGTTTTTTTTTTGTGTTTACGCGTCAACAACACAATCCAAGTCAATGAAATAAAACACAACGCGTACATGGTCGAGAAATCCTTGGCCAGCCAGCGACGGTTCAGCTTGTTGGCCGTCTCGCCATTGGTGCGCGACCGCTGGCCACGCACGGGCAGGCCCAGCTCAAACTTGCGGCCAGTGACGGTCCCGACCTGCCGGTGGTGCAGAACGCGGTTCTTGACGTCGCGCTTGAGGTCGCCCTCGATCGTCATGCGGTTAAGAAGTTCTCCGAGCGAGTTGATTTGCGCGTCGGTCAGGTCCTGCAGCTTGCAGTGCGGGTGGATGGACAGCTGGTGGCAGATGGTGGCGCCGAGCGGGCGGCCAATGCCGTAAAAGTGCGACAGGGCCACCGGCACCGACTTTTTGTCTGGGAGGTTGACGCCAAGCAAGTGAAGCATTTCTTTTTTTCGTTGTTAATGTTGGCAAGGAAAGAAAAGGCGGAGACTTGGTGATGTGGTCACGGGCAAAATACATTCAGTTATTGCAAAATTTTACTCGGTTCGTCAACAATTCGACAACAGACTCTCCGAGTAATTCCACGTAGGGACTGACTTGCCGTCGTACTCCCCGCAACCAAGTGAATTGTATTTCGTTCGTGTGCGCAACACACGCACACACACTGGGATCGACTTTTCACCGACCTGTTTGCCGCCGTCGTCTCGCACACGCGCGTCTTTGACCAATCTGGGAATCGCGACCGTATCTTAATTACTGATTGCTTTAGTTGAGGTACGCGTGCTCTTTTTTTCGCGACGACGACGCACTAGATTGGAGCGCCCACCCAGCGATCGCAAGTACTGACAACAGAACAATATAGAATGAACATTTCAAAGCCCATTGGCGCCCAGCTCTCGGGCGTCTCGTTCGGGTTCTACTCGGCCGACGAGATTCGCAAGATCTCGGTCAAGCCCATCACCAACCCGACCGTCTTTGACGGCCTCGGCCACCCACAGCGCGGCGGTGTCTACGACCCTGCTCTCGGCCCGTTTGACAAGGGATCCTAGTGTGTCCAACTTTTTTGAAATACAGTAGGAAAAAAAGAAACTGACCTGGTTAAAATCTCATGAACAGCTGCGCGACATGCTCGCTGTCCTTCTTTGACTGCCCGGGCCATTTCGGCCACATCGAGCTGCCCCTCCCAATCTACAACCCGTCGCTCTTTGACGACATGTTCAAGTACCTCCGCGCTACCTGCCTGTTCTGCTTCAAGCTGCGCATCTCGCAGTCGGCCGCGCACGTGTACAAGGCAAAGCTGCTGCTTCTCTCGCGCGGCTTGCTGGTGGACGCCATGCGCATGGACGATGTGGTGGAAAAGTCCATTTTCGAGGACTTTGAGCAGTACGCGGCCCAGGCCATCCCGGAGGAGATCCGCAACGCGGCCGTCAAGATTGGCGCTTCCGCCGGCGACTCGGACTCGGACGGGTCCGAGGCGATGGAGGACAACCGCATGGGCTCGGATCTGGAGGACGAGGACATGGACTCGGACGACGAGGAGGTCGCGGCGCCGGCGCCCCGTAACGGCAAGGCCGCGCCCAAGGCCACCAAGAAGAGCAAGCGGGCGTCGTCGAACGCAACCGCGCTCAAGGAGGCCGAGTACGTTGCGCGCGTGTCGGCGTACGTGCAGTTTGTGCTGACGCGCGCCGGCGCTTCGGCGCCCGAGCTCGAGAAGCTCACAGCCGCGACAAAGTACCGCCGCGAGCTGCAGCGCGAGATTCTGTTGCGCATTGGCGCACCCGCCCGCTGCACGCACTGCCACGCGCCCGCGCTCAAGCTGCGCGCCGAGGGCGCCGCCAAGATCTTCATCTCGCACCCGCCCAAGCGCGTGCAGATGGTCCTGCAGTCCAAGGGCCTGCGGTTCTCGGAGACGGTCGTGCACATTCGCCGCAAGCTGATGCTCGAGACCCGCGCCGCTCGCCTGGCTGGCACGCTCGCCGGCCCGACCGCGCCCACTGACGCGATCAAGCTCGCTACCGCCAAAAAGGAGTGGGATGCGGCCGAGTCGTCGTCGTCGTCGGGCTCCGACAGCGACAGTGCCGAGGACACGGTCGACGCCATGGACGTGGACGGGCCCGTCAAGGTGCGCCGCGATACGGCCGCCGGCGCCGACGCGGCTCTGAACAACAAGGACACGATGCTCCACGATGACCGCGACGTGTACATGAACCCGTCGCTGGCCATGTCGATTCTGGACATTATGTGGAGCCAGGAGGGCCACTTCCTCGACTTTGTGTTCCTGTCGCGCCTGGGTAAAGCCTCGCTCGAGTTGCCCGCGGCCGAGCTCGAGGCGTACATTCCGCAGTCCTCGGCCGACAAGTTCTTTATCGTCGCATTCCCAGTCCCGCCGACCAAATTCCGTCCCGCGGCCAAGATGGGCGACATGACGTTTGACCACCCGCAGAACGCGGCGCTGGTGGAGGTGCTCAAGGCCGCACAGGATGTGCGCGAGTTCTCCAAAGTGCTCGAGCCCGCGCTCGTGCACGCGTTGTCGGCTGCCGACCGGTCCAAGACGCTCAACCTGCTCAACAACGCGTGGCAGTCGATGCAGCTGGCGGCCAACGGCCTGATTGACTCGACCAAGAACCCGATGCTGGGCCGCGGCGGCAAGGACGCGCCTCCCGGCATTCGTCAGCTGCTCGAGAAGAAGGAGGGTCTGTTCCGCAAGCACATGATGGGCAAGCGTGTCAACTACGCGGCCCGGTCGGTCATTTCGCCCGACCCGTGGATTGAAACGTCCGAGATTGGTATCCCGCCCGTGTTTGCGCGCAAGCTCACGTACCCGGAGCCGGTCACCGGCCACAATGTCCGCGAGCTGATGCAGTGCGTCATGAACGGTCCCGATGCGTGGCCCGGAGCCACCCACATCCAGCTCGAGGACGGCCAGATGCAGTCGCTCGAGAACCTGACAGCCGAGCAGCGCGCGGCACTCGCGGCGCAGCTGCTGACCCCGCAGGCGCAAATCAGTACCAACCAACCGTCGTACGTGGCCCACACCAACAAGAAGGTGTACCGTCACCTGCGCAACGGCGATATCCTGCTGCTCAACCGGCAGCCGACGCTGCACAAGCCGTCGATCATGGCGCACCGCGCGCGCGTCCTGCCCGGCGAAAAGACGCTGCGCTTGCACTACGCCAACTGCAACACGTACAATGCCGATTTTGACGGCGACGAAATGAACGTGCACTTCCCGCAGAACGAGGTGGCCCGCGCTGAGGCGTACATGATTGCCAACACCGACAACCAGTACCTGGCCCCGACCGCCGGCGCGCCGCTGCGCGGTCTGATTCAGGACCACGTGGTGACAGGCGTGCGCATGTGCTCGCGTGACACGTTCCTGTCACGCGAGGACTACCAGCAGCTGATCATGGGGTCGCTTCCGGCCGACTGCATGCGCAAAGGCCGCGTGTTGATGCTCCCGCCGGCGCTGCGCAAGCCCAAGCCAATGTGGACGGGCAAGCAGGTTATTTCGACGCTGCTCTTGAACATGACTCGCGACCAGCCCCCACTCAACCTTGCGTCCAAGGCGCGTGTCGGCGCAAAGTACTGGGGCAAGCTCGGTCCCGAGGAGGCCCAGGTGGTGTTTTGCGAGGGCGAGCTGATGACCGGTGTTCTGGACAAGTCGCAGTTTGGCGCGTCCGCGTACGGTCTCGTGCACTCGGTGTACGAGCTGTACGGTCCCGGCGCCGCCGGCGATCTTCTGGGCTCGCTGTCGCGTCTGTTCTCCAAGTACGCGCAAATGGTGGCGTTCTCGTGCCGCATGGACGATCTGATCCTGACCAAGGAGGGCGACAAGTGGCGCCGCGACCTAATCAACGGTGGGTCCGAGTTTGGTGGCGACGTGGCGCTGGACTACACCAAATCGGCCGACAAGGCCGAGATGCGCACGCGCCTGGAGGAGGTGCTGCGCGAAGACGAGAAGCTGGCGGGCCTCGACTCGGCCATGAAGTCCAAGATGAACGGCCTCACGTCGTCCATCATCTCCAAGTGTCTGCCCGACGGCCTGGTGCGCATTTTCCCGCACAACGGGATGCAGCTCATGACGGTCTCGGGCGCCAAGGGCTCCAACGTCAACGTGTCGCAGATCTCGTGCTGCCTGGGCCAGCAGGAACTGGAAGGTCGCCGTGTGCCCATCATGGTCTCGGGTAAGTCGCTGCCGTCGTTTGTGGCGTTTGACCCGTCGGCGCGCGCCGGTGGGTTCATTTCGGGCCGTTTCTTGACGGGCATCAAGCCGCAAGAGTACTACTTCCATTGCATGGCTGGTCGTGAGGGTCTGATTGATACCGCCGTCAAGACGTCGCGTTCGGGATACTTGCAGCGTTGTTTGATGAAGCACTTGGAGGGCATGCGCGTGCACTACGACGGCACGGTGCGCGACGCCGACGGGTCGGTCATGCAGTTCTTTTACGGCGAGGACGGCCTGGACGTGACCAAGCAGCAGCACCTGAACCAGTTCCGGTTCTGCGCCGAGAACGTGACGGCGCTCAACTACCGGTACCGCCCGCAGGAGCTGGTGGACAAGCTCGACGGCGAAACGGCGGCCAAGGTGGCCAAGTCCATCAAGAAAAAGTCCCTCAGCGACACGGTGTTGTCCAAGCTGTCCCCCTACCGGTACATTGGTAGCACGTCCGACAAGTTCTCGGCCGCGCTCGACAAGTACGTGGACTCGAACCCGGACGACTTGCTGTTCAAGAAGGAAAAGAAAAAGTTCAACAACACGGTCAAGGCAAAGGCGTTCCAGGCGCTGATGCAGCTCAAGTACCTCAAGTCGCTGGTCGAGCCCGGAGAGGCGGTCGGTGTGCTGGCGGCGCAGTCGATTGGTGAGCCGTCGACGCAGATGACGCTCAACACCTTCCATTTCGCCGGATTCGGTGCCAAGAACGTGACGCTGGGTATCCCGCGTCTGCGTGAGATCGTGATGACGGCGTCGTCGGCGATCAAGACCCCGGCCATGACGCTGACGATGCGCGACGGCGTGACGGCCGACCAGCGCGACTTTTTCTGCAAGAAGATCTCGCGGCTCACGCTTGGCGCCATCACCCAGGGCGTCGAGGTCCGCGAGCGTGTGGTCCGCGAGGGCCTCACCCGGTCGCGCAAGTACCGCGTGCGCGTCGAGCTGTTCTCGGAGGCCGACTACTCGCACGTGTACCACGTCAAGGCCGGCGCTGTGCGCCGCACGCTCAACTCTGGGTTCCTCAAGCGCCTCGACTTGCAGATCCTGCGCGAGCTCAAGAAGGTCGGAAAACGGTCTACCGCCGCAGCCATGGACGCCAGCGACAGCTTGATTGAGGTGCGCGCCGATACGAGCTCCCACCGCGCCGGCGGCGGCGGCGATGCGGACGCGGACGAGCCGGAGGCGCCTCGCCCACGTGGCCGTCGCACTGGCAAGAAGGTTGACCTGTCGAAGCCGGAGGCAGACCTGCACTCGGACGACGATGACGCCGACGATGCCAACGACCTGAACGCCGCTGACGCCGGTGACGGCGATGCCACCGAGTCCAAGTACTCGAGCCGTGCGCGTGAGCAGCAAAACTACGACGAGGACGAGGACGATGTCGAGATTCGCGAGAAGCTGGACAAGGCCGAGTCGGACCAGAACGGCAGCAGCGATGCCGACAGTGACGGCGACAGTGATAGCGATAGCGATGATGTTGATGTCAAGGCGGCGGCGGCCATGCAGGCGGGCCGCATGTTCCAGTCCAAGAGCGACCAGGATGAGCACACGCTGGCGGCCATGAACTCCACGTCGTACACGACGGGCATCCAGTTTGACCACCGCCACGGCGCGTGGTACGAGGTGGAGCTGACGCTGCCGGCGGACGCCAAGAAGCTGATGATGGTGCAGCTGGTGGAGAATGCGATCCACAAGACGGTGCTGCACGAGGTGGCCGGGATCGACCGGTGCTTTGCCATGGAGAACGAGGCGTCGGACGACAAGGCGGTCAAGGTCGGCACCGACGGCGTGAACCTGCACGGCATGTGGGAGCACACGGACGTGCTGGACGAGCACACGCTGTACACGAACGACATTGCCGCGATCCTGCGCACGTACGGCGTGGAGGCCGCGCGCGGGGCCATCATTCAAGAAATCGCCGGCGTGTTCGACGTGTACGGGATTGACGTCGACAAGCGGCACTTGTCGCTGATTGCCGACTACATGACGTTCGAGGGCGGGTACAAGCCATTCAACCGGATCGGCATGGGCTCCAACCCGTCGCCGTTCCTGCAAATGTCGTACGAGACCACGTGCGGGTTCCTCAAGACAGCGACCATGACGGGCGACGTGGACACGGTGGAGTCGCCGTCGGCGCGCATTGTGCTGGGTAAGGTGGTGGAGGGCGGGACGGGCTCGTTCGACGTGCTGCAGTCTTTGGTTACGGTCGCTTAAAAGATAGTAATTTTTAACTTATTATGATGTCCTCGGTCCTTTTCGCCCTCGCCCCTGTCCGAATGTCGGTGCTGGTAGCACGCCCTGTGCCCTCCTCGTTGCCGTTGTTGTTGTGGACTGGTTGCCTTGCTCACGCCCCGCGCCGCTACAAGTCGTCCCGCGTTGTTGTCCGCACCCTCAACCATTCCGAGGCCGACGGTCTTGTTGACGGTGCCGTCCCTGGTGTCCCCGCAAGTGGTGGCATCGTCAATAGTGGAGTCTCTGGCCACCCTCCGCCGGTCCTGGTGCCAACCGCAATCGACCCAGCGGCAGCAACTGCAACCGCAACTCTACCAGGAGGAATCATCCCCGGCCCGCGCCCAGACCTGCGGCCGCGCGTAGCTCCCGACCACCCGGCCCCAACATCGCCGTTCGGGTCGTACAGTCTCATCACGCCGCGGTTCCTGCGCCGGTCGGTCGCCGCCGAGTACAAGGAGAACCGCGCCACTCTCCCGCTGCCGCCGCTGGAACAGTGCCCGCCGTGGGCGACCAACCCGGCCTGGAAACCGACCGAGCTGCAGATGGCCGGGAGCTCTGGCGCTGGTCGTGCGCGGCGCCGACCCGAGCGCGTCGATCTGCTCATGTGCGAGATGGACCGCGACCGGTTGCGGGCCGCGGGGCGGCTGGCCAAGGCCGTGCTCAATTATGCGAGTGGGCTCGTCAAGGTATTTTCTTCCATCTCCCCCGCCATCGTCGTCCCGGTCATTGCGGCCAACGTCCCGTCATCAGATACTGACAAAATGGACAAAATATACAGGAAGGAACCACCACCGCCGAAATCGACGCGCAGGTACATGGCGAGATCGTGCGGCACGGCGCGTACCCGTCGCCGCTGCAGTACCAAGGATTCCCCAAATCGATCTGCACCAGCATCAACAATGTGATGGCGCACGGGATCCCCGACAACCGGCCGCTGCGCAACGGTGACATCATCAACGTGGACGTGACCGTGTACCGTGCCGGGTTTCACGGCGACTGCTCGGCCACCTTTGCAGTGGGTGCTGGCGTGGACGCCGCTGGGCTGAGGCTGATTGCCGCCACTCGCGAGGCTCTGGACGCCGCCATTGCGGTCTGCCGGCCCGGGGCTCCCATGACTGTGATTGCCGACGCCATTGCCGCTGTCGCTGCCCGGTACCAGTACTCGGTCGCACCGGACTTGTGTGGACACGGGATTGGGCGCGAGTTTCATGCGCCGCCGATCGTTCACCACGTCCGGCTCCCGGCACCTTCCGCCTCTGCTGTACGCCGCTCGGTCAAGCGCGGATCTACTTCAATGTCGACGTCGACCACGACCCCCGCCACTGGATTTTCGGAATCGCCCACACCCGGAACCCACATGGTCCCCGGGATGGCGTTCACCATCGAGCCGGTCCTGTGCCAGGGATCGTCGCAGTTTGTCTTACATCCCGACGGCTGGACTGCGGTCACCCGGGACGGCGGGCGTGCCGCTCAGTTTGAGGAGACACTGCTCATGACCGAGGACGGGATCGAGATCATGACCACCACCGACAGCCCGTGAGTGTGGGATTGAGTGAGCCTCTCAATGTATCATATGAAAAATTCCTCCCGCATATAATTTTTTTATTACTTCACCGAGAAGAACAGAATGGGACAAAAAAAAAAACGCGCGCGCAAGAAAGGGAAGTTAAAGTAACAGTTACGACGAGGGAAAAAGAACAAGGGTGGGCGTGCGTGGTGTGGTAGGGAACAAGAATAAATGAGCCAGATCCAAGAAAAAAAAAATGACGATGACCAGTCAGGTAGGGGAGAAGGGAGGAAATAAATGATCACTATTGGTCGAATAAGGGCGAGTAAGTCTCAAGCAATGACAAAAAAAAAAGTACACCGTACCAGTCAAACATATCAACAAACGAAATAAAAAAAATAGACACGACTTAGTACATCAGGTTAAGTTTGGCCATGATCCGCTTGCCGTAAGGAGTATTGCGGATCAGGGGAATCAATGGGGAGAGCCTGTCGAGCAAGACGGCACGCTGGTGCATATCAATATAGTCGATGGAGCTATATAATTCATATGTGAGACGAGGGAGAGAAGCCTTTAGGAAAAAAAAAAAAAAAGGGATACCTCTGAATCACATAGTTGGCATATCCGTCGCGGAGCAGGTTGTCCAGAGTCAGCGGAACCGCGTACAACTCGGCAATGAGCAGGCGGCGCAGGTCCGGAGACGCGACACGCATGCACTTTTCCATGACGTTGGACGCGAATTTCTGCATCGACAGGTCGACCACGTTCCCGCGCAACCGCGCCGCAATCGCATCGACAAACATCGGGTCGCCCATGTCCAGGACATACTGCACCACGTAGTTGCCAAAGGGGTCCTTGACCAGGCTTAGGGCATGGGTGGTGATCTCACCGGCCAAGCGGCGCCGCTGGTCCGGCGACGCATAGTCCAGGCAGCGCTGAATCACGCAGCAGCCGTGGCGATGCGTCGACACTTCGACACACTGCGCCGTCACCGCGTCAAAGATAAACTGGGCGTCGGCAGGGGCCAGCCGCACCAGACACTTTTGCACCACATGGTTGCCGTTGAGATCCTTGATCAGCTTGACGGTGTGCGGGCCTAGCGCTTGCACCAACAAGGACGCCTGCGCTGCGTTGCTGACGTGCTCCACGAGCTTCTGCACCGCGCGTGTTCCGTGCATGTTGAGCGAGACAAATGCGAGATCGCTCGAGACCGACTTGAGTATCTCGGTCTTTTGGCTGTCGGACACGTGCTCCAGGAGCTTCTGACAGAGGTAGTTGCCGAATGGGTCGGTCATGAGCTCCGAGAACCGCGCCACCACCTCGTTCAAGATGAGCGTGGCTGCGTGCGCGCCGCCCTCTTCCAGTTTGCGCTGGAGGAATCTACACCCGTGCTGGTCCTTGGCGAGAGCCGAATACTGGGACTCGGCTTGCTCGAGCTCGAGCCCTGCAAACCGGACTTCGGCGTCGCCCTTGGTCGCGCTACTGCCAGCGCCACCAATGCCACCCCCGATACCGTTGCTGCCTCCATTCCCGCCGCCAATACCGCCGCCGCCGCCACGGGACGTGCGGTACGACCGACCATTGCCACCGTACATTTGCTGCTCGTATGGGTTGCCGCTGCCAGGGCCATAACCGGCGCCAGGACTAAACCCGCCGCTTCCCGCGCCAGTGCCGCCATACAGCGGTGGGTGCATGGGAACAACGTTGGCAGTAAAGCCGTGAGCAGGGCCAGGGCCCATGTAGCCGCCCGAGCCTCCCAACCCGGGAGCAGGATCGTAGCCGCCGCCGCCGTACATAGCGCTGCCGAGCGAGGGACTAGTGAAGCGACTGTGTGGAGAATACCCTTCGCCGCCGCCGGAACCCCCGCTGCCGCTGCCAGAGTACCCGCGAGGACCGCGCGTGCCACCAGAGCGCGCACCACTGCCGCCACCCATGGATGACGACAGGTAAGGATTGCCACCGGGGCCGCTGTACATGGCGCTCATGGGGTCCATGACGGCGTTGGGTGCGCCGTAAACGTCGCGACGCGCTGCTGCCGCCACTGCACCTTGCAGTGCGCTTGCATCGTATCCACCACCCGCCTGCTGCTGCTGCTGCTGCTGCTGCTGCTGCTGCTGCTGTGCCGACGCCGCTGCAAACGGGTTGCGGGTGCTCATCTGGCCCGATCGTCCGCCAGCACCGCTACCACCTGATCCGCGACGAGCACCGCCGGGAGATGACGACGAACCAGTGCCTCCGAGCGATCCAAACCCTGCCGACGCGGCGGGCCCGCCTTTGAAGCGGTCGCTGACAAACCCGTCCATCATGAACGACCCGGGACCGCCCAGTCCGCCGGCGGCAGCCAGCTGCTGCTGGTGCTGTTGGTGGAGCTGGTGGTAGTGCTGGTACTGTTGCTGATGCTGGGTCTGAGGCTGGTGTTGGTGTTGCTGCTGGTGATGCTGCGGTTGGGGGTGGAAAGAGTGCGGAGACGGTCCTGCGGACAATGGCGAGTGCATGCCGTGCTGCTGTTGCTGCAACTGCTGCTGGGCGTGCGCGCTCATGCTGGCATGTACTGCGGCCGGATCCGTTGCGTACAACGCCGCCATTTCATCCAGCATCGCACCGGCAGTCGTGCTGTCGTAGAGGTCGGCGTGGGCAGCGTACTCGCTTGCGGCATACATGCTCGCCAATTCGGCTGCAACTTGGTGCTGATGGTGCGCATGCTGTTGCTGCTGCTGCGACGGGTCATAGAATCCGGATCCTGAGGTGGGTGACATGAGCACATACGACGTCGGAGTTGTCGGCGGCAGGGACTCGGAAAGCGTGCTGCGGCGCTGTGGGGCCAGGTACGCCATGTCAGCTGCTGCTGCCGCTGCGGCGGCGGCTGCCATGTTTGCGGCGGCACTTGCGTGCGTCGAGGCACCCAAACTGCCCATGGAAGACGGCCAGTCCATTGGCCCACCGGCTCCTGGCCCAGAAGCCGTCAGGGACGACGAGCTCGATCGGCGCTGGAGGACCTGCTGGCCGCGATCCGAATCGCGCATCGACATGGCGTCAAGCGCAGTCATCAGTGCATCTATTATTTTTTTCCAGGAACCTGTGAGGATATTTTCAACAACAAATTGAGAATAAAAGGTCAAGCATACCATCAACTCCAGTGTTAAAGGACGAGAACCGGTCCTTTGCGTCGGATCCATAATACGGGTAGCCGCCGCTGCTTGCACCTGCCGACAAGGCCCCAGAGACCTGGCTCATCATGCCTGGGGGGACGACGAGGTCGGACAAGGGCTTTGTGGGCGCTGAGGCGATCGATGAAGTGACAGGAGCTGGAAGCGACAGAGATGCATGGGCGGCAGACGGAGAGGGAGCAGCAGCAGCCATGTACGCGCCGGCGCGAGGGTAAAACGGCGCTGCGAGCTTGAGAGAAGCCGCTCCTTGCCCCGTCTGGTGGTACTCGCCAGCTACCGCCGAAAGGGATTTAATATCCAAACGCCGGTCGGCCAAACTCGAGGCTGGCAAGTCCGCGTCAGTCCGTGAAGTGTGCTGCTGTGGCGGCGGCCATACCGCGCCTGTTTCGGTAATAGAAGCGTCCGAGGCAGTGTGGATCGACAATGCACCGTCGTCCGAGGTGGGGGAACGGGCAGGGGCAGTTTCGGATTGCGATGCGCCGAAACGGTGTTGCAGAAACGCTTGTTGCTGTTGCAAGTGACTGCCATTTCCGCCAGACACGATCGACGGGCTGAGCATCGGTTGCGAGACGCTAAAGTAGCCGCCAGCGGCCGTGGGCGACGCCGAGCCAAGGACATCGTAGTACGTGGCAGAGGAGACGGTCGTGATCGGAGGGCTGGCCAGCGCCGACGGCGCAAGCGGGCGCGATGCCGGCGTCAATCCCGGCAAACCCGCCACCGACTCGGCCGCAGATACCGTCATGTTGGGCGGCGAGAACGTCTGCCCATTGTTGCTGTTACTGCTGCTGGCAGTCGTGCCAGCGCTGTGGCCAGAGCTGTGGGAACGCGGACTCGGCAGCGAAAACGTGGGTGCGGTGGCCGAAAAAAGTTGCGGAAAGACGCCAGGCGAGCCAGCTGATCCAGTCTGTAGCGTGGAAAGGAGTGAGCTGGTTAGATCGCCAACAAAAAAAACAAGAGAGAAGCATACCAGCAACGGCGCGTCGGTCGAAATGACCAGTCCGACGCGCTTGCCGCCGCCGCTGCCGCTACCAACTGCAGTCGAGGTCGATCCGCTGCTGCTCGTCAGCGAAACGTTGCGATCGCGCGAGGGCATGCCGGGAGCGCTCCGATTGGTAGTGGCAGCCGATCCGGATGCCGCGAGTGGGTGTGCCCATTCGGCGGCGGCGGTGGGTGCCGGTAGTGCAGCTGCCGAGAAGGAGGTTGCCGAAGAGGAGGGAGAGGACAGAGGACCAGAGCCAGAGCCAGAAGTTGATTTCGGCGGCGATGCGGCAACGAGAGAAAACGCGTCGTCGTCGTCTTCAGCGTCGGCACTCGCCCCAGGGCGCAGAGGCGGCGACAGGCGCTGGTGTTGGGAGAGCATATCACAATTGTATTTTTTTTTTGTACGCTTACTGCTGTAATGATACTGTTGTCACGCTTGAGCGGTCTGTGGTGTGATCATCGTGGATACATAGTCAGTTTTAGCAAAGGAAGAAGAGTAGAGGTGGGAGCGAGGGAAGAAGACGCGCGTGCTTGTGCATGAGAAAAGCAAAATTAAGAATACTTTTCGCTGCTTGGGGCTGATTGACAGCAAATTTGCCCAGGGTATTATAGAATTTTTTTACTTTGTAGCGCTGGATCGTGGTCGGGGCCTCCTCCAGCAATCCACGCGGCAGATGGGCTTGGGAAAAAAAAGAATAGAATACAGTGAGGCAGGGTAGCGCCACGACGACAGATGAAAGCAAGAGCGTCAACGGAGAGCAAAACTAAAAAAATAACTAAAAACTGAAGGTGAATGGACGAGGCCACAACGGCGTCAATCAATTTTCCGTGTGCGACGGTGGTCTTGGGAAGAGTGACGGAAATGAAGTAACGGAAAAGTTGTGTTTGCGGCAAAGCATCTTCAAAATGGGCTGAAACAACAACACGCACGATCAAGCTGAGGGCTGCAGCAGGGAAAGAAGGTCTTTTTTTATTCACCAGGAAGAGGATATTGGAGAGGAATGAAAAGGCAATTGATGTAGTGGCACCGTACCTTGTCACTGTCGTTGACCGGGAATTGGGTCTTTTTAAACAAGACACACAAAGCTGTGATCAGCTGAGCAAAATCACAAATGAAGAGATCTGCGATGCACGGCGACGAAATATATACAGGAGCCAGGACGATGCAAACAGATCAACTAAATGGATCAAGGCGTACGAGGTCTTCAAAAGACAGTGGGCCTGTTGTTGTGGGAGACGAGAGAGAATCTTGAGAAAACGCTTCTGCATAGACGAGGTTTTCACATTTCCCGACCCTGTCAAATCCCAATAGTATGGAGAACCCAACTCGCGCAAGGATCAAGCAGGGCAGCGAGAATTGCACACGCGTACTCCCTCCTCATAGATTTGCTTTTTTCGCCTCAGTTCGCGACTGGTCCCGTGATAAGAAGATTTTTCGTGAATTTTTTTCTTTCCGCCCAGCTCCAGCGACTGTTTTAATTAGTACGAAGAATGGCACGCATTGCCCCAGTACCTGCCGTCGCCGCTGACGCGCATTCCTTTATCGACGGCCAATTCAGCGATGCCGACGACTCGGATTCCGAACTGGTTGTTGTTGCCGCTCCGATTGCGCCTCCCAGCGCCAAACCAGTAGGAGACGATGAGTACGACTATGCCGAGGAAGAGGAGGAGGAGGAATACTTGGAAGAGGACGACTACGACAAGTACCTCCCACCTGTCCGCCTCATCGAGGACGACTACGCCGCCGCCGCGACCGCGCACTCCATTGTGGACACGCGACACCTCGTGCACCGCATCACCGACAAGGCTGACCGCGCCACCGCAGAGCAGGTGCTGGACCCTCGCACGCGCATGATTCTGTTCAAGATTCTGAACAATGGACTCTTGGCCGAGATCCACGGATGCATCTCCACCGGCAAGGAGGCCAACGTGTACCATGCCGTCACTGCCACGGGCGAGCACCGCGCCATTAAGGTCTACAAGACGTCGATTCTGGTGTTCAAGGACCGCGACCGCTATGTCACTGGAGAGCATCGCTTCAAGCACGGCTACGCAAAAAAGAACCCGCGCAAGATGGTTAAGGTGTGGGCCGAGAAGGAGATGCGCAACTTGAAGCGGTATGTCTCAGCAGTGTTTTTTGTTTGTTTGGATCGTGCAGTGAGGGCTCATCTCCGCATTTTGAAATAGACTGCGGAATGCAGGTATCCCATCGCCCGAGCCCCTCTTGCTTAAACTGCACGTGCTTGTCATGGACTTTATTGGCGATGTTGACGGCCGGTACGTACTCTTGTGTGCATTTGTGTAACCTTCAAATCTAATTTAAAAAAAAATGCACATCAAAAAAATAGAGCGGCACCGCGCTTGAAGGACGCAACCAGCCTCGAGGGCAAGCGCGCACGCTCTGCCTACCTCCAAATGTGCCGGCTCATGTGGGTCATGTTCCATGTCTGCCGGCTGGTACACGCCGATTTGTCCGAGTACAACGTTCTGTGGCACAAGAAGCAGTGTGTGGTGATTGACGTGTCGCAATCGGTGGAGCACGAGCACCCGCAGGCGCTCGAGTTCCTGCGCAAGGACTGCGCCAACGTGACCGACTTTTTCCGCAAAAAGGGCGTGGCGACGCTTTCGCTCCGCGAGCTGTTTGACTTTGTGACGGACGCGACGCTGATCCCCGAGGGCTGGACGCCCGAGACGGCGGCGCCGGTGGAGAACCTGGGCGACGAGGCGATGGTCAATGCGGCCGAAAACCTCGAAAAGATGGACGTGGCCGCCACCACGCTGCTCACCCCGCTCGCGTGCCCGCCAACGGTGGACGCGTTCCTCGAAACGGCGCTGGCGGATGCTGCGCACCGCGCCACGCAGGGCAGCCTCTCCAAGGACGATCTGAACGCACTGCAGGTGGAGGAGCAGGTGTTCAAGAACGCCTATGTGCCGCGCACCCTGGACGAGGTGGTGGACATGGAGCGCGACATGTACCGCGTCATCAATGCCGGTCGCGCCGACGACCTCGTCTACAAGGACCTGCTTGCGCCCAGCGTTGCCAGCAAGAAGGACGCGGCGGCCACCGCTGCTGCTGCTGCTGCTGCTTCTACTAGTGGCAAGGGCAAGGACAGGAGCAAGGGAAAGGACAGAAGCAAGCGTGCGCGTGATTCTGCTACTCCCAGTCCTGTCGCTGCCGAGCTCTTGTCTGCGCCGGACGCGGACTCCCTCGACCATGTACTGGTCTCCCAAGCTGCTCGCGGCGTAGATACTCCGTCCCCTACGCGGCTCATCGACCTGTCGCGTGGCCCTACTTCTGCTGGAGTTGAGGCACAGCAACTTGCGCTCAGTGACCTTGTGCTCGCCGACGACGGCAACTCGGATGACGACGCCTCGGACTCGAGTGATGACGACTCGGACGACGACTCGGACGACGACTCGGACTCAGACTATGAGCGCGAGGATCGGCCACCGCGACAGCAGCGCGGCAAAAAGCACATGGACAAGGACGAAAAGAAGGCGCTCAAGCAAGTCGCCAAGGACGAGAAGCGCGAGAAGCGCAAGACCAAGATGCCCAAGGCCATCAAGAAGCGCAAGGAGAAAATGAACAAGCTCAAGGCCAAGAAGTAACCCTCTTTCAATACAACACTATGGACCTATTTCCACTGCTCGTCCAAACGTCCGCGTCCTCTTTTGTCGGCTACGTGACATTGAGTAATGTAAATCCTGTCTCATTATTTCGTATTTTCTTGAAAATTGACATCAAAGAAAACAATACCCAGGGTCGTCAAATCTCGGTATGCATTCGCGCGCCAGACAAGTGGCGGCCGGGAGACGCGCTCTCTGGCAATGTCATGACCAGTGATGAACCGGCGCTTGGCGAGCATTTGCGAGGATTTGCTGCGGTAGTGTCTCCTCTTTTATATCACAAATATCAAATTTACAATTGAATGCACAGACGCTCCCGATCCTCTCGGACTGGAAGACATTCTTTGCAGAGCTTCATGACGCGTTACAACGCGCCCCGTTTGATATGATTGCAGCGGAGACCGCTGCGCTTGCTTATGGCCCGCAGTTCCCACTGCTGATCAGCGATCTGGAGCAGTTGCAGCACTTGGTCGCGCTGGTTGATCCTCATTTTCGGGCCGTTGTACTTCGGCTTGACATTCCGCCACCAACACCTGGAGAGGAACTACAAACAACCATGGTATACGTCGCTCTTCCGGCTGGGTACCCAGATGTCGCCCCTTGCTTTACTTGCGGCGACGTCCCCGTGATTGATTCAGCGCCACCACCGCGGTCGCCACCGTCCGACACGGGAGCCGTGGTCTCTGTCCCTTGGTCTCGCGTCACCCGCTTTGATGGCGCGATCCCGCATCTCGTGGCGCAATTACAGCGATACCACGCCTACTGGTCCGAGCTGGAACTCCTGAGTGCAAGTGCGCGTGTACGCAGCAGCTACGTGGAAGCTCCCACCAAGCAAGATAACATTGACGGAGCCGCCAAGCCGACTCCACGCGCGGTCGCGTGGCGAACCATCGACCTCGGCAACTTTGTGTCGCTTGAGCTCCCGCTGGATCCCTTGAACGTTCGCGACGGACACATTCCCATCTCGCATGCAAAGTTCACGGGACCGAGCGCTGCCGTGACGGTACTGCAGACGAAATGGATGGTGCGAGCGGCTGGTGCGTGGGATGGATCGCTCAGCCTTGCTCAAAACCTGGAAACTGTGCTGGAGATCAAGCTTGTTCCGCCCCAGTCATCGCGGGATCATAGTCAGCAATCCGGCGACGATGCGCCCGGGTGTGCGATTTGCTATGAAGGGTCCGAGGATCGCGCGCTGGAAGTGTTTTGTTCATGTGGCGAGCAGTTCCACACTGAGTGCATCGTTGGGGTATCTCCCTTTGTTTATTCCTTGTCCTTTTAGATACTCACTCCATCTCGTACAACAGATATTCCGGCGACAAGGCAAGAGGCAGGTTCAGGTCATGATCTTTGGCGAGTGCCCAGTGTGCAATATGGTATGTATTGGTTAACACTTTTTACTGCGTGTATGGTAACTGACGAAAATGTAAAGACGCTGCCTGTCAAATGCACCTGACCCAAGTTTCCCAGTAACCCATCCACGTGCTGGGAAATTATATATATATATATTAATTCACGCGATCAAAATGCATATTCTCTCCCCTGCCCCATATCGAGCACTTAAAATCATAAAAAATGAGCGGGCACGACGACGACTTTGACTTGGACGCAGCCAGCGACGTGGAACTCGACGCCTCCAACACGGCGGCCGACCTTGAAATCTCGGACGACGAGGCCGAGCAATTGGGCCAGCGCAGTGCACTTGCCGGCATCTCTGCCGATAACCTGGATGACGTGGTAGCTGCAACCGTATCGGACGACGATCTTGGCTCGGACGCGGAGGATGGGTCCAAGAAGCGGAAGCGTGCCGCCAAGGACAAGAGCAAGGAGCGCAAGGTACTATCATTGATGATTGCTCGTCCATTTCGGGGACACTCATATTACGCTTGATTGGCTTTACCAGCGCCGCAAATTCGCCGAGTCGCTGGAGCGCGCCACGCTCAAGGAACACTCGCCTGCATCGCAAGCAGAGGGATTCGCGCGCCATTTGCTCGATTACACGCTCAACGAGCTCAAAATGACGTCGCTCGAAATGCAAGACAAGATTTTGACCGAGTCGTGCTTTGTGGATCTCTCGGATATCGAACGGGCCAGTGACGAGCAGCTGCAGGATGTCTTGCGCAAGGGTACGTTACTGGACTTTATTTTGTATGGCCTTGATTTCGGCGACTGAGAAAATGTATAATACAGCCATCCCCGACCTCGACAAGCACATGTTTGATTTGGAGACGGGAAAGGCGCAGGCAACGTCCAAGATGCGCCTGATCAAGCGCGGGCCAATGATCATGATCCTGTGCTCGTCCGGTATCCGCTGCATGGACGTGATTCGTGCGCTGCGGCCACTGACGGGTGGCGACCGCGAGGCAGGTGCGCCGATGCAGCAAGATTCGTTCGGCGGTCGCGGAGGCCGTGGTGGTCGCGGCGGTCGCGGCGGCCGTGGAGGTCGTGGTGGTGGCGGTGGGCGCCAGGGAACCAACTCCGACCGCCCGCCAGCGGCCCCAATGCGGCTGCGCGTGGGCAAGCTGTTTGCCAAGCACATGAAAGTGGAGGAGCAGGTTGACTACCTGCAGAACCACCCAGTCCACATTGTGGTCGGCACGCCCAACCGCGTCGCCAAGCTTTTGCAGCTCGGAGCGCTGCGCACCGGTAACCTGCGCTCGATTGTGCTGGACGCGACGTACCGCGACGGAAAGCAGCGCACGCTGTTCACTGCGGCCGAGTCGCGCGTCGAGTTCTTTTCGCTGTTCCTCGAATGGCTGGCTCCGCTGTGCAAGCGCATGCCGCTGCCGCCGGCAGGGGAGCCGGAGTTGACGCGACCCGCACCCGCCTCGTCCTCGTCGTCCTCGCGGTCACGTACGGCCAATTCCAGGGGCGGTGCATCGTCATCCCGCCGCCATCAGCGTGGTGGACCCCGCGACGATCGCATGGACGTGGATGGTTCGGATTCTGACAACGACAGCGACGATGATGATGCGTCGGCGCCCGCTGCTGCCGCTGGCCCTTCGTCTGATCTTGGCAACCAGTCACAGTCGGCGTACGACTCGGACACGAGCGAAGACAGCGAAGAAGAGGACGGGCCGCGTGCTCTGACGGCCGAGTCGAGCGACGAGGACGACGGCGAAAAGGATGGTGCAGATGGCCGCGCGGCGCCGCCAGTCAAGAGCAAGAAGCAGCAGAAGCGCGAGGCACGCCATGCGGCCCGCGAGGCCAAGTTCACGGCCCGCCGCGCTGCTGCTCGTGTGCCGGCCCGCCCACCACGCGTGTGTGTCTTTTGATCAAT
Organism: Blastocladiella britannica; assembly: GCA_025349905.2. NCBI lineage: Eukaryota > Fungi > Blastocladiomycota > Blastocladiomycetes > Blastocladiales > Blastocladiaceae > Blastocladiella > Blastocladiella britannica. Next base: position 23,843 of record MU624692.1, read on the forward strand.
CAAATGCAATGTGTTATTAAAAAAACAGCGAGACCCACATGGGGGATCCGCTCGCAGGCGGCCGGGCCGAGAACGCGTGGTGCACCCATATGTGTCCCGCCCGTGCCCTGTCTATATATCCCCGCCTTCGCGCACATGCACGGCTAACCAAGCCCTTAGTCAAACCGCAAAAAAAAAAAACAAGAACGGCCTTCGCCCTCGCTGCCCCTTTCTCTCCGTACCAGACCCAATTCCCTTCTTTTTTTTACCGCCAGCGAGGCCAGCGACGAAACGGACCAGAGAGTCTATACCCCCGCGCACACACGATGCCACAGCTTACGCATCCCAAGATGCGGCAAAACGATCCTGCATGCCCGGCCTCCTCATCCGCGGGACCACGACCACGATGTGCATTGCTTGACCTGCCATCAGACGTGCTTCTTGTGCTAGCGCTCGACCTCCCTCCAAGCGCGCTCTTTCGGTTCATGCAGGTGTGCAATCGGCCAACTCTTTTTTGTTTTGTCTTTTTTTGACATTGAGCCAATCACCTGAATGAAATAGACATGTACCGCCCTGCACGAGCTTGGGCAGTCGCCTGCGTCCTGGCTGCAGCTCCTTAAGCGGTCTCTCGCCCCGCCCGCCCTGGTGCAGCGTGCGCAGAAACTTGTCCGCGATACTTCCTTAAACGCTTCGTCGGGCACGCGAGAAATCGCGTCGTCGTCGCGTGGGCCGACAGCGCAATTGCGCGAAATGTGGCGTATTCATTGTACGTCCACCCGTGCATGTGTGGGGGAATGGAGACACGGGAATGGACTTTCCTGTTCGAGACTCACGCCACATTGTGCCACCTGTAGCGGATCCAACCATCGCAATCGCTCAACGAGCGTACGGGTCGTGGCTCCCTCACGAGCGCTGGAACCGGATTGCTCCTGATCCAGTCAGCCGCGCGGGATCCACGATCGAAGTCGGAGTGTTCTGGCTCAAGGTGTGTTTTTTTTTTCTTCAAAAAAAAAAATTGCGATCAATGAAGTCTCATTTGGAGTGAAAAAGAAGCTGTCGTGGGATCTGTATCTGGCCAATGGCGAGTGGAATCTGGACCTACACTCTCGGTACACAGCCAATACGTTTCTCCCCGACGTGACATGGGTGGTGCGGGTGTACCATGTACCGTACGATCCACTTTCCTCCTCTTCAGCTGTGCCTGTATCAGAGCACTTTGCGACTGTGCGTCCACACCTATCGGGCCCACAAGTGCTCCGTGGATCCGCAACGCACGGCCCGAAACGCACGGTCGTGCGCGGGCGGCCGTGCGGTGTCCCCGCTGGCATCGAGGGCGAGACTGTGCCGCCGACACCCACCTGGCGCCGGTCGGCGACGCGTCCGCTGCCGCCACGGTCGTCCGACTCGGACGACGAGCCCGTCGAGGCCGCTCTGAGCGACGACGAGTTGGATTCGGTCAGCGACAATGGGAGCGAAGTAGAAGAAGACCACACCGGAGCAGCTGAAGTAGCTGCTGGTCCAGCCGAAATCATTGCGCTCCGGCCGCCCAAGTTGCGGCCCATAGCGCCCACGCCTTTTTCGATCATCCGGTTCCCAGCGGGACCGATCGTGGTGGCGTCCCCGACTGGGTACGCCAGAGTCAAAGTGCGGATCGTGGAGACGTCGGGGTCGTACAAATCGTGCTGGCGACTTGATACCATGACGGCGACGCGGGTCGAACACGACTCTTGATGAATCAGTTTGCATTTTGCCATCCTTCATTTCGACAAACGACCGTGCCCTCCAAGGATCGGAATGGACGGAGGCACAAGAAAAAAGGCAGGGGGAATACGAGACGCGCAGGCACTTGCGCATATTGAAAAACAGGATCGGTGCAAAAAAAAAAAAAGATTGCTCATCCACGTCGTACCGGCCCATCCATCGGCGCACCCTGCATACCCGGGGGCGGCGGCGTCATCATGCCCATGGGCGGCGAGTGCATGTTCCCCGGTGGAGGCATACCCGCGTACTGCGGCATCATCCCTGGTGGGCCGTACATGGACGGCATCATCGGGTGGCCCGCGGCCGCGGCCGCTGCTGCTGCTGCCGCCATGGCCATTTGCGCCTGGTACATGGCCGGCGGCGGCGCTGCACTGCCGCCTCCTGCGCCACCACCACTGCCGCCAGCGCCACCGCCGTTTCCTGGTTGATGCTGGCGCTGGCGTTGTTGCTGCTGTTGCTGTTGTTGCTGCAAAAACATAAACATGGCTGCCTGCGCTTGTGCTGCATCGGCAGGCGGAAGCGGCGCGCGTGGCCGCATCGGCGGCGCGGCGGCGCCTCCCAGGTACATGCCACCGGGCATGCCCTGGAGTTGACCAGCCCTACCACCGGCACCGCCGGCGCCACCGCCACTGTGCGCATGCTGCGGCTGCTGCGGGAATGGCATCATGCCTGGCGGCATGGCTCCACCCTGCATGCCCATGTGCGCCATCATTTCGTGGGATGGGGGACCATACATTCCCGCTGGCGGCATTGCCGGCGCAGGAGCACGGGCCGGTGACGACGAGGACGACCCGTGTGGGCCGCCGGCCATGCGGCGCGAGACGGACGTCGGCACCTGGCTTCCCACGAGGGTGGGCCGCTTGGCAAGCTGCGACGGTTGCTGTTGCTGTTGTGTGGTGGTGGGGGCACCCGCACCTCCTTGTTGCATTGGCTGCTGCGGCTGCTGCATCATGCGCATTCCAGGCGGAGGAGGCGCCATCGGCTGCCCACCACCACCGCCACCGCCACCACCGTTGGAAGCAGCGGCCGCGGCCGCCAACCGCTGCTGGTGCATCGCTGCCAGAATCATGCGCTGCTGTTCCATCTGGTAGTACTCGAACTGCATCTGCTGCATGCGTTGAATGTCGGCCGGCCCCATGCGCTGCTGCGGGGGTGCGACCATCCCGTGCATCGGCGGCGGCGGCGGCGCCTGTCCCTGCGGTCCACCTGGTGGCGGCATGCCGCCGTAACCGTACATGGGTGGCACGCCGGGAGGGAACATGGGCGGCGGCGATCCCGGTTCGCCTTCACTTGGGCGGCCCGCTGGCGGCTGCATCGAGTACTCAGTGTGAGGGTTACCAGCAAATGGAGGCGATTGTGGACCCGAAACCGAGGACGGACGTTCATGTTGCTGGTACTGCGGCGCACTTGCCGGTGCTGGCGTTACTGGCGGCGGTGACCGAATGTCCGCCCGAGTCGAACCTGTAGACGGAGTCGGTGCCGGCGGAACCGGCCCTCCACCGCTGCCAGCAAGCCGTTGCATCAAAAAATTGAACTGCTGCTTGTCGCCTCCGCCGCCACCAGCCGCGCCATTCGGCTCTTGTCCAGCAACAGCAATAGGCGCAGATTCGGGCACTGGTGTCGTCGTCGCAGCAACCTCCACCGCGGGAGGTGTCCCATCGAGAGTCGCAGCGTCGGGAGCGGCGCCGCCAGGCGAGAAGAATCGGCCAAACCGGCCCATGGTAACGGGAGGTGCAGCAGATGCGGTCGCAGGGCGATCGGTCGACGCGACAAATGGAGTGGCTCCGAACGTGTCTTCGGTGGCGGCATCGTCTTCCAAAGCGCCGCCAAGAGCATCGCCATCGTCATCTGCGTCGCCTCCAGGGCCAAAGTTGAAGAATCCACCGCCACCACCGCCACCGCCGGCACTACTGCCTGGGTCGGCGTCCTTGGGCTTGGACTTGGCATTGTCCATCATTTTCCGGAACGCGGCAATCGGATCAGCAGCGATTTCGGCCCGCGATGAGTCCGCACCGCGTCGGCCGCTGTGTTTCCGGGCGCGCATTTCGGCCTTGTAGGACGCGATCGGGTCAAAGTCGCGCGCGCCAAAATCAAAGTCTTCGATCGGATCAGCGCTGAAGGTTTCGTCGTTTTTGCGGTCTTGTTCCACTTCCCACTCGGCGTAGCGAGAGAGAGAGGCTATTATATTAGTGCCGTCAGTTTTATCGTGCCAAGATCAAAACTAAAAAGGTTCATACGAAAGGATGCTTCGGGGTTGCGGCGGCGATCGCCCAGCGCAGCAAAGTCGCGGCCACCACTCTCGCGCGCAGTGCCGTCGCGCCGAGAGGTGGATGCCGACGAGTAGCTGGAAGCGGCATCGCGTCCGCCGCTGGTAGTTCCAGCACGCGAATCGTCCTTGGTCTGTCCGGAGCGCTGCTCGCGGGCCAGGGCAGAAAACCGGGTGCCCTGTCATGTATTCATTGAGTAAGCTGACGTGACTCGAACCGGCGCCATAAATGCAACAGCATAAATAAATTAATAAATACCGAGGGAGCGGGATCGCGTGGCAGTGCACGCGAAGACGAGGGCGATGGGGAGCGGCCACCTCGCGCACGTTCTTTGCGTCCTGAGGAAAAGATTCAACATGGTTTAAATCTAGCACCGCCAAAAATAGATAAGGACAACGAAACGAACCTGATCCGGCCGCAGGCGAAAGGGGGTCGACATCACGATCGGCGGCGGCCCTGCGACCGGTGCTTGTCGTGGGGGCGGTACGTGTCGCCGCAGCCAAGCTTAAACTTATGAAGGGGCATATAATTAAATATATGAATGAAATAAAGTAAGTAAATAAATGAGGTACCGAGAAATAAATGCGTCGGGGGGCAGAATGGCGGATGGGTCGATGGTGGCGAGCGGCGAGTCGAACAGGGAAAAGAGCTGGGTCCGAGAGTAGCGCACGGGCGGGTCCGAGGCCGAGAATACCGAGGGGCGATGCGTCTTCTCGGCGGCGGGTCCATCGGTGGTGGTGGTGGTAACTGGGGAGGGAGTGGGGCGAGTGGTCGAGTTGTTGTTGCTGATGCGGCGGCGGCGCGGATGGGCGGTGGTCGAGGAAGAGGTGGGGGTGGAGGACTGGTTTTTGGGCGTCGGTGTGGTGGTGGTGGACGACGAGGCGGGCTGGCGCGCGGCGGGCGAGGACGGGCGGTCGGGGGGATCGGTCATTTTTTTTTTGGTTCTCTTTTTTTTTGGTTCAGTTTTTTTGACTGCTTTTCCTCGGTTTAGGCATCAACGAAAGAGAAGAAATGACACTCACCGAAGAGCCTCCCCTCATTTCCAACGACGTGGCAATCAACTCGTACCTTGCCTTCTCGATCACATTGCTTCTAGCCCTCTCCTCGCTGACCCGTAGCGCCACCGCCATCTTCCCGCACTCGAGTGCGCGGATCACCGCTGCTCTCCTCTGTGATCCACCGCCCGATCCCACCCGCCGCCACCGCCGCGCCGTCTTTCGAGACCAGATCCTGTTTACTTCGGCTTTACTCTTGGTGATTGACAGTATCAACAAGCTCATGGTCTGCTGGCAGGTCCACCACACTGGCACCACCAATTTCGTCGCCTACTACTTTGTCGACACCCTCTCGATACAAAATGTCATGTTTCTGGCCACCACTGGGGTGGTGCACCGCTGCTCGGTGGTGATCATGACCGAATCCAAGGAACTGCGCCGCCGGTGCTTGGTGATCTTCAACTCCATGTGCTTGGCGCTGTGTATCGAGTTCCAAGTGGTGTATCTCATGAGCACGATGGAAATGGCTCGGATTGGCGTATCGGGCTACGAGTGGATGAATTCGTGCGTCCTTCACCTTTCTCTGTATTGAATTCCATGCAACTGATCCCCACACGTACAGCCATGTCATCCCAAAATGGCTTTGGTGGCAGCTTGCTCTGCTCCCGCTCATTACCATCTTTGTCTCGTTTTGGAGCCTTTCAGTCGCATTCCATACTCCGATCCTGGCGCTTCCGATGCAGCTCTCATTTCGATCCTTGCCCAGAGAGCCATCGGGCAAAAATGCCAACGCAGGAAACAGTAGCGGAGGTGGTGGTGGAACCGAAGCAGCAATTTTGGGCTCGGCGCGACTCGAGTCCATGCAGTCGCTTGCTGGAGGTGGTCAAGGGGGAACGAGCTCAGGTCCGACGGGAAGTCGCACCAGCAGCGCCATGGTCCACGTCACCTCCCTCACACCTCCACCACCACCGACCAACCATGCTGCCGTTGGGTCCAAGAGCGTTGAGGTACCGCTGTCCCGGTCATTCAACTTCATTTCGGCCGTGGTGTTTGTCACCTACTGCATCTTTATCGCCGGCCGGCTGTACTTTGAAGAGTCCATTCCAATCATGGTCGGGTTCTGGACCACCAGCGCGCTCAATTTGACCACGGCGGCCGAGATCTCGTTCGACTCGGTGTTTCGATGGAATCGCGCTAATCGCGGCGCCAGGAGGAAGGGACGGCCCGTCCCTCGGCATCCTAAACCATAGAGAAATAGAAAGAAATCAATTGATGTGTACACATGGTTCAATACATCAGACAGTGTCGTCGTGGAAGACCCAGTTGCTCTTTTTCGGGGATGTCCAAGTTCCAACACGGCTCACATAGCTGTTGTACATCTAAACTGTTAGGGAACGAGTCACAAAGTTAAGGTGGTACGTGCTTTGCATTATCCGGAGGGAGTTCCTTTTTGTCACAGCTATTTGAATGGATGTGAGTGTCATTTGATCGGGCCAAAAATAATAATAAAAGATACCTTGAAAGCATGCTCTGCAACGACAGACAGACGCTCGACGTAGTCAAGGCCGGCGTCCACGCGTCATACAAGATCGAGAGGCACTGGACACAATAATGTGAATGAATGAATGAATGAATGAAAATGAACCAAGATAAAGTGCGTACAATATGGCCATTCGAGTACACGTGCGGGTGCAGGGGCACGGCCGGAGGCAAAAAGATCACCTCGGGCGAGTCGATAGGGTAACTTGTAGAAAATTTGAACTAAAAAACGGCTACGCGTGAATAAATCCAACAAGGAGACTTTAAAAATGAGAGAGAGGAAGTACCCGGAGCTGAAAGACCTCGCCCTCATAGAGCGACCCCTCGGCGCCATTCAGTTCCATGAACCATCTGTGGTATTTTTAACGTTAAGTCATTTACTCGCTTGTTGGAAAGCAGCAGGCGCACTCGTCCAGCTTTTCCGAATTGGCAAGTCGAATGCCGTGTGGCGGGTTCTTGACCAGCTCGGCCAGCTCGCGTTGGAGGCGCTTGCTCGCGAATGCGGCCATTGATAATTTTATGTGTGTTTGAAAGAGAACTCTGCGGACAGACGGACACGACGGATTCCATACATTCTCAACTCGCTCACAGCTCCTCCTTGAGACCCTGGCCGTTGATGCTCACAAGCTCGCTGTGTATAGAAATGTAAGGGTCAATGACACTTTGTCTCTGATCGCAAAAAAA
>MU624693.1:0-31034 GCA_025349905.2 Blastocladiella britannica
GAATTCCGTTGGCGATAAAACGGACGTTTTGTTCCACTTCACTTCCATCACAGAATTCCAACACCTGAACTCTGTTCAGTGCGCAGCCGTGGAGTTTTGATCAAAATGTCCGCCGCCAGTAAAATCACGCTCGCAGGGTCGGTCGTCTTTACGCTCGTGTCGGTCACGGCCGTGCACTACATGCAGAACAAGGAGCGCGAGGTGCGTTTTTGGCCTTCTTTATTGCCAATGTGCGACATTCATTCTTATCGTAACGAAACCAAAAAGCGGATGCACGACGGCGTGCTGCGCGACGAGGCGCGCATTGAAGCCAAGCAGCGCATTCGCGACAATGAACGCGAGCTCGAAGCCCAGCGCCAGCTCGAGCGCGAACTGCGCAAACAGCAAGTCATGGCATCAGCGGCCGCTCCATCGCCACCAACGTCGGCCTCGTCGGCCTGAAATAAAACGGAATTTTACAGCCTATATCACCTGGATATGGATATATGATCGATACGCCGTCCAATTTTGTCACGGACCAGGCTCTGACTCTTCCTCTTCCACCTCGACGGTCTTGACGAGCCGACATGCGCGGTTTGCCGTATCTCCGGGCTTCACGGACGCTAACATGAATTCTGGTCCCTCCCCCGCTGCGGCAGCGGGGTTTTCGTCCACGGACTGGACTGGGTTCCAATAAATGGTTTCGACAGCACCATTGACAGGAGGTGCGGACGCGTCTCCGGGGCTTGCAGAGGAAGTAAGAGCGTGAACGCCGGTCCACTGGGTGGCAAGTGTGCCGGCGTCCACGTTCGGGATCTGGCGCCGGAGCACCATGATGGTCCGCAGCTCGCGCAGGGCAATGCTAAAGCACGCGAGGCCGATCCGGCAGTTGGTCCAGCTGATGGAAAAGTATAGTGGCGGCATCACGAACTTGTCGTCACATAGCACCAGTACCACAGTGAGAGCAAGCGACAGCGTAAAGATACCCATGAGCACGCGTAACCGCCAGATCGCGTGCCGCAGGCCGCGGCCGTACGCTGATGTTGCTGCTGCTGCTGCTCCGCTCTTGGGTGCTGGTGTTGCTGTTGTGGAGGAAATGCCATTCCGTCCGCCGCCTCTTTGCGATGCCGTCGCCAACGTTTGCATCGAATACCGACGACCAAACGCAAGAAAGCTCGATCCCAGCGGCGACCGAATCGACTGGGGCCGGTGCATGACCGACGGCGGAATTCGCTTGACGGCCGATTTGAGGAAATGGTACGCGCTGAGAATCGAGCCAACGCCCAGGCCCACCAGGTAGATGCCCCATGTCTGGTTCAACGGCGATCCCCACGGCTCGAGGAACGCGCACGCCATTGTAAATGAACTCAGCTGCTGTTGTTGATGTTGCGGCCGAGTGTCGACAATGACGGCGTTGACTCTGGGAATGTCAAAAGTGACAAACCCGAGAAACGTGAGAAGCACGAGCACAAAGTGCAGCCCAGTGCGAATGTAATGAGCGCGTTTCCGAGCGCCCGAGAACTCGTCGGCGAGACCCGAGACCATGTGCACAAATACCGCAGGACAGACCGGCACCAAGAACCGCTCGAGCAAGTACGCGGTCACTCGGATGACGTTTTGAGTACATGGAATGTCCCAATCTCGGTTGGCTCCCATTTCTACGGGTACATCGCTGCAGTACGGCATGAGCAGATCGACTGCTGCATCTGCTGCATGGACGAGATCGGCGACGGCCATTGCGATCCAGGCCCAGAACATGATGGTGGCGCGGCTCTGGCCCGTCGAGCGTCGGTGCCGGCGGTCGATGGCAAACAGCCGGGCCACAAATAACGAAAGAAGCGACGATCCAGCCGAGATCGTGGTTGCAATGATTGGATTGGATGTTGACATGTTATTGGTTATTCTATACTTTCCCAAAAGCGCACGGAACAACGAAATATGTGTCGCATGGGTAATGAAGTGATCCCTGATCTTTGCATTCAACATGGGAGCTTGGGAAACAAGTCCAAAGTTATCGTTGACTGACTCACCAAAAAAAAAAATTTAGAATCAAAACTATCGCGTCCTCTCTTTCTGGGCCTACCACCAATAGCTACATATCAATATCAAGATGCTGATTTTCATCAAGGTACCCATTTGCCACAGCGAATTTTCCAACTTGCCTGCCGATTTACTCGCAGAGTTGATTGAAGACTGCCTGCCAGCCACACCCACTCCTCATGCCCCATTTCTTCAAGACTTGGCTCACCTTCTCCTTTTCGGCTCATGTGATTATCAGACTAATATGGGCAAGATTCACGCGTTTGAGGTCGAGCCGTCCGATACAATCGATTCGATCAGGGACAAGTACGAGGAGCTATCGGGCGTTCCCCCACACATGCAGCTCCTCGCATTTGACCGTAAGAAGCTCGAGGACGATTTCGCCACGCTCGAGGATTGCGGCATCGAAGATGAGTCGACTGTGTTCCTGGTGATTCGATATCGCCATGGTAGCCGCACATACGTCGATATCCGAACCCTGGACAATAAGAAGTTTACAGTTTACGTCGAGTTGTCGGACACGATCGGCGCGGTCAAGGCCAAAATCCAGGAGGTAAAAGGATATGAAGTCGACCGGCAGCGCCTGATTTTCGGCGGCAAGATGCTCGAGGACGGCCGCACGCTTTCAGATTACGATATCCTTAATGGATCGATTGTCAGCTTGGTGCTAAGGGTGCTTGCCTGAGGACCAGTGAGAAAATGCTGTATTTTTAAGGTCCAAGTCATTGACGACTGACTCTTCCAGGAGATTGAGTCAAAACCCCTCGCGCGCTCCTTCTCTCGATCCTCCAGTAATTACCACAAGAATTCGCTCATATCATGCAGATCTTTATCAAGGTACCCTATTGCCACAACGAATTCCCCCACTTGCCCGCTGATCTGCTGGCAGAGTTGGTTGAAGACTGCCTCCCATCCACACCCCCTCCTCTTGCTCCACTTCCTCAAAACTTGGCTCACCTCCTCCTTTTCGGCGCATGTGGATATGATCATCAGACTCTGACGGGCAAGATCCTCGCATTCGAAGTTGAGCCGTCCGATACAATCGAATCCGTCCGGGAAAAGATCCAGGAAAAGGAGGGCATCCCCACTTACCTGCAGCACCTCATATTTGCGCGCAAGGAGCTCCCGGACGACTTTATCACGCGACTCTCCGACTGCGACATCGAGAATGAGTCGACGCTGCACCTGGTTATTAAAATGACATCCCGGGCAAGCTCGTACATTTACATCAAAACGATCGAGAGGCGCTTTTCGCTCAATGCCGAGATGTCGGAAACGGTCGACGCGGTCAAGGCCAAGATTCAAGAGGAAAAAGGATACGAAGTCGACCGCCAGCGCCTGATTTTCGGCGGCAAGGTACTCGAGGACGACCACATACTTTCGGATTACAATATTCAAGGCGGGACGACTATCAATTTGGTGCTCCGGGTGCTGCCGCCACCAGAGGATGAATGAGTACAAAAAAAAAACAAATACAATTTATTCAATCACTCGGATCATTCTTCGAGCTAGATCGCGCTTTTCCTCTTTTGTATGGGGAATGTGTGGTTGGCGCTTACATGCCAGCATTGTGTGCCACAGATACATATGTGTAAACTCGTTGATGATGGTGGATACGAGGATCATGTCGTCATGGCGCTTGAGCTTGTTGCAAAAGTAGGCATTCACAAACCGTGCAGCGAGCGGCTTGAGTGCGTTTGGGATGTGGTGGGGCACGACCTGCCATTGGATCAGCATATAGTCCATATTCCTGCTGTTATACCCTTTTGTATGGCTGCTGTCAGTATTTCCATGTAGCGAGGACAGATGTAAAAAAAAAAAAAAAGATACATTTGCCCACAATGTCAATGTGCAATGCGGCGGGATTGTCCTCGCTCACGGGCCACCATGGGTAGCCCGCTGGCGGCTCGATCTTCAGCGTCAACTTGAGTTGGGTTTCCTCGCACTCCATGCCCTTGAAATGGTCCACGAGCCACCTCAAGCGAGGGCTGCGCTTGGCGTTCTCCAGCGATATTGCCTCTCTTGTCACGGCAAGTTTACGCGGTGTCGGTCCGACGGATCCGTGGTAATAAGGGCAGTCGTTGCCGCGCTTGCAAGTGCCGCCATCGCGAGAGTACTTGCATTGCGGCACGGCGCGGTGTGGCGCAATCTCTCGAGACTTGTGGGTGTGCGTGGCAACGGTGGGAACGAGGTCGGCGGCGTCCATAATGTGAATGTAGTTGTATTGCTCTGATTTAATGATTATTGAGCATGTCGCGACAGTACGCGGTACTATTTGAAGCTAGTGCAGGGCCAATCGAGTCACACCGCCAATGACACCAAGGGACGTGGAAAAATGAATGAAAAATGAATTTTGGGCACACGGCTGAGTGGGCTTTGAAGTTTCCATCTCTGTTCAGTGCGCAGCCGTGCAGTACGAAAAAGGAACTCAGTGACGCCGACGCCAGACCTTGTCGGCGACCGCAATCACGTCCATCATCTCCTTAAAGTCGTGGACGCGGACAATATCAGCCCCGCCAGCGACACATGCGGCGACAGCGGCAGCGGTACCCCACGTCCGGTCCTTGGCGGCAGTTTTACCCGTCGCGTCGCCAATGAACCGCTTGCGTGACGGCCCGACCAAAACCGGGAACGCGTGCGATCCGAACGCGTCGCGCAACAGCCGCGGCAGTTCCGCGACCAAGTCAAAGTTCTGGTCGCCGTTTTTGGCAAACCCGATCCCCGGGTCGACCACGATATTCCAGCGCGGAACGCCCGCGGCCAGTGCCGCGCGAACACGAACGTGCAGTTCGGCCGCCACTCCGGCCACCACCCCCGCCGCGTACCGGTCGCGCGAAACCATATCGGCCGGGTCGCCGCGCATGTGCATCACCACGATCGGGACGTGCCGCTCGGCCACCAGCGGCAGCATTGCCGGATCGCCCGCGCCGCCCGTCACGTCGTTGACCACGGTCGCGCCCGCGTCCAACGCCGCGCGCGCTACGCTCGCATGGTACGTGTCGACCGAGATCGGGACCGAGATCCCCGCGGCCCGCATGGCGCGCACCGCGGGAACCACTCGCGCCGCCTCCACCGCGGGGCCGACCTGTTTGGCGCCGGGGCGCGTCGACTGCCCGCCAATGTCAATCACATGCACGCCGGCCGCCTGCATTGCCTTGGCCGCCGCCACCGCCGCATCGATCGAGATATGGTCGCCGCCGTCCGAGAACGAGTCCGGAGTGACGTTCAAGATCGCCATCAGTCGCGTCGCCGACCGCCAGTGCCAGTGGGTGGTGGCCGACAGCGGCGTCACTGACTGCAGCACGTCGCCGCCGCGGTCCGCCGCCGCTGCTTCCGTTGCCGCTGCCACCGTCGCGGCCGTAGTGGTCGAGGCGGAGGTTGTGATTGGGTCGGGTGCGGCTGCCGTGTGCTGCACGAGCGCTAGCAGCTTGGAAATGGTGCGGAAATGGGTCGGGTGCTCGAGGTCGGGGGCGACACTATTTTTTTTTATCGTGAATAAGGGAGGCCTTGTCCAAATATTGAAATATATATACTCGGAGAGGGGCTGAAGGACAAACTCGCGCTCGGCGATCCGAGGGTGTGGGATTTCCAAGGTCGGGGTCGCGAGCACGATCGTGTTGTAAAGCAAAATGTCGAGGTCGATTGGCCGCGGACCGTTTCGGCCGGTATCTTGGCGTCCCATGTCCTCCTCAATGGTCTTGAGCGCTGCCAGGAGCGCGTGCGGGTCGAGCGGAGTGTAGATCTGACATCACCATGTCAATACAATGGAGTCAATGTGAAAAAAAAAAAAAGAATATATACCTTAATGGCCGCGTTCAAGTACAGCGGCTGGTCAGTCACGTACATGGGCTTTGTTTCGTACAGGAACGATGTGTCGGCAATGACAGCGGCGGCGCGGTCGCGCACAAGCGAGAGCGCGCGGTGAATATTGCCAGCGCGGTCACCAAGGTTGGTACCGACGGCAATGTAGGCCACATTTGGGTGCGCCTCATCCGGCACCACCAACGAGCGGGGCACAGTGCCAGGTACGGTTGGGAGCAAGTGCTCGGCGAACGTGACGGGCAAGGGTCCTTTGGCGGCACTACCAGCGGAGGCAGAGCCATCGGCGGCAACGACGATCCCGGGTCCGAGCGATGCAGCGACCGCATTGGCTTCGCGCTCCTGCTCGGCCTTGATCCGACGCACCCATTCCTGATCGCGCACGACGGTGATCCCCGCCGACTCGGCAAACACCAGCGCCGACGGTTTCTCTACCGACACGGTGCACGCGTGCACGCCAATGGTGTCGAGGAGCAGCCAAGCAATGTGGTGGCACAGGGCCTCGATGGTGCGGAACGACGATGCTTCGACCGCGGCCTGCACGCGCGCCGCAATGTGGCGGTAGTTGTAGGCGCGTGGGACCGCCTCATGAGTGCTGCCAGCACCACGAACACGCGTGGCCGGCCGCAGCTCGAGGTGCACGACCACCAGCTGCTTCTCATCGCGCTCCCACGGGTTGATGCCGAGGATCGCCGACGTGCGCAGGCCTCGAATGTAAATGGTGTCGGGGTCGGCCGCCCTCGCATTGTCTCCATTAATACCGTCCACAACCGCAGGTGCAGCTGTCACACTTGGTGAGAGGGGACTCGCGACCGACACGTCGGCCTCGGTGCGCACGACACGCACGCCCGCGCACTCGGCGTGCAGGAGTGCGCGCGGTTTCGCAATATCCACCGCAACTTCGCGCGCGCCGCGGCGACCACCAAACTTGGTGAGGGCCAGTCGGGCAATGGCCACCGCCAGGTCCTCCATGGACCGGAACGACGGGGACGCGTCCTCGCTTTCGGCAAACTCGGCTACGGCGCGGGCCAATGCACCGTAGTTGACGGTGTCGGCCAGCAAGTGGTCGTGGCGGCCGGCGGTGGCGGTGCGAGCTTTTACGGCCAGAGACACGCGCAGCGGCTGCGGGCGCGACCGCTCCCAGTTGTCGACGCCAACCAGATTGCGCAGCTGCAGGTCGCGCACCACGATGCGGTCCAGCGGGTCCGAGATGGGCGCCGGCGGCGCGAGGGGTGCCAGGTGTTTCTTTGCCGGCATGTATTGCTTTTGTTGTTGCGTCAGTGCTCGTGCTGGCACTCTTACTGCTCCTGCTCGTGGGACTGGTGCTAGAACTAGAGAGGCGAGAGATGTGGGCAGTTGTGGTGCAACGGCGGCGCGAAAGAGAGGGAAATGCCAGCGCATCCTTCGTCGCCTTCGCGCAATTCGCGGACGGGAAGAGAATAGAATTCGTGCGTGTTCATATTTCCGGTTCCTTGGGCTGCCCGAGCTTGCAAGAGCCCCCGCCCGAGTTCGCGGATAGTATGCGCCGGGGTGATCCGAGGATCCTGCCCCTGTGATTCATCAACCCTCTTTCCACCGAAAAAGTACGCGTCAGTGGCAGAACAAAGGAGGACATGGCCGCAAACCTGCCCATCGCGCCTCTCCCGCCCGCCTGGTCCGGATCGGCGTCCGCGTCCGCCATCGCCTCCGGCAACATCGTGCAGTGCCTGCTCGAGTTCCCGCCCACCACACTGACGCAGCTGTACACGTCCCCGGCCACCTGCCTCGCCATCTTTCGTCTGCTGCCGCCGCTGGCCAAGCAACTGGTCATGCGCCTGCTGCTTTTACCGCACGGCCACGCCCAGTCCGAGCTGGCGCTGTGGGCTGTCCCCGGAGACGCGCCTGCCCGGGAGCTCGAATCGGCATTGGCTGCACTGGCCAAGTTTCGCATTGCCACCAAGTCGGCACGCAACTTGTGGACCATGGACGAGCGCTTTCGCGAGAACCTGCTCAACGCGCTGACTGGCCGGTTTGAGCCGTTATTTTACTCTTGGTATTATATATACTGGGTATTGATTTACCAATGAATACAGAGGCCCAGCCAACAGCTTTGGCGTGCCGACGACACCGTCCAACAAGGAAGAGCCCGTCAATCTCGCCAAACTGGACGACTATGCTCGAAACGCGTGGGAGGTGCGATTTCACTCGACATATTTTTGTATGAGTCTGTGAGCCCTGATCAACTCATGTACAATAGACGATGCTGCAATTCATGGTCGGCGTGAGTGGTGCGCTCAAGAAGCCGCCTCACATTGTCGAAAAGATGCTCACGGACGCTGGCCTGATGCATGCTGATTCCGTGTACGTACTTGTGGTGGGATTTTTGTTTCCATTTGGTCATTCACCTTGATCTTTGCTCTTCATAGGACCATCACACAGCACGGATTCCAGTTTCTCTTGCAGGACGTCAACCACCAGGTGTGGTCCATTCTGCTTCAGTACCACAAGACGCGGTGTGAGCTGCTTCAGGATGTATGTCTACGTTTTGCACATTGAATGAATGGATCATAACTAACACAATGGCCACAGATCACTTCCGTCGACTTGTTTGGATTCCTGTTCCTGCTGAGCTCCATGGAACTCGGAACTGTACGCTTTTGGATCATTTTTCGGAAAAGAAAAAAACTCAACCTACAACACACATATAGCCCTATTCGAGTGAAAACTTTACCCACTTGCAGGCTGGGATCCTGGAGGACATGTGGCGCCTCGGCCTCGTGTACCGCCGAAACTCGAAATCAAAGCGCTTCTACCCCACCCGCCTCGCAACAACCTTGACCAGCGGTAAAGCCGCCATTAGCCGCGCCGCGGGCGAGTCGGACGGATACATTATCGTTGAAACCAACTTTCGATTGTACGCCTACACCTGTACGTTTCAATTTTCCGGCCCTCCCATCTTTGGACAATGAAGGAAACAAACAAAAAAAAATTGTATATCAGCATCCAACCTCCAAATCGCGACCTTGCAACAGTTTGCCGAAATCGAGACCCAGTTCCAGAACTTTGCCATGGGCCGGCTCACCCGCGACTCGATCAAACGCGCGCTGGAAAAGGGCATCAAGGCCAACCAGATCATCTCGTTCATTGTGACCAACGCGCACCCGCTCATGCGCAAGCAGTTGCCCGTACTGCCCATGACCATTGCCGACCAGATCCGGCTGTGGGAGCTCGACAGCGACCGCATGGCGGTGACGCGTGCGCGCGCGCTCAAGAACTTAAACGCACGCACGGTGTTGGTCCTTGAATCGCGGTTGCGGGCGATCGGAGGGTGGCTGGCTACCGTGGACCACTCGCAGGGTGAGCCGGGGACGAGTCTTCCAGGTGGACTGCTGGACCAGCATGGACTGTTGGGAAAGGACTCGTCGGTGGTGGCCGAGTTTGCTCGGAAACGCACCGACTTGTTGACGGGCAAGTACATGCTGGTGATTGCAGAGGCCGCGTGGGCGGCGGTGGACCCGACGCGCCGCCGCGCCGCCGATGGATCCACCACTACTGCTGCTGCTGGTGCTGCACCAGTTAGTGGTGCTGGCACTGCGGCGCCCAACGTTGGTCGCCCCCCTGCGCCGTTCCAGCCCTCGCTTCCAATGCCGTTGGTCCCGTCGTCGTCGCCAAGTTATCGCGCTCCCCCACCACCACATTCTCATTCGTCCTCGCCGGCGGGAACTTCTGCTGCAGCGAGTGGTGCTAGTGGTATGGCACGTCAAAAGCCTCCACCCGGTGGGAGTGCAAGTGGAGCGGCGCGACCCGGTCCAGGTGCGCCACAGGGTATGGGCAGCAGTGGTAATGGCGGTGGTCGTCAAGCACAGCAACCGTCGGGAGTTCCACCACGCGTTTCGCAACACCAATACCAGCCCCAACGATCGTCCTCTCCCAGTTCATCTGGCGGCAACATGCCAGGTGGCGGAGGTGTGGGCCGACCGGGCGCTGGATACCATGCAGCCGGGGCTGGAGCAGCCCCGGCAACCGGATCACGGCCCGGAACGCCCTCGGCGTACGCGCAGGCACCGCTGCCGACAGCGCCAGGGATCCGGCGCGCTCCTGGTCCGCCCTCAGGAAATGGAAGACAATCGTAATATGAATCTCTTTCCCACTGGAATTGTATTTTCCCAACCATAACAAAAAAATGTCCATGAGCCAGGCCAAACCAGGCGCAGCGTCCACTCCCGGCGGTGCGCGCACCGGATCCGCCGCTCGTGCACGTCCGGGATCCTCGTCCCGCACACCAACCAAACAACCAGGTGGGAAATCCGCTGCTGCGGCCCCAACTGCCACACCGACCGTAACAGTTCCTGAATTCACGTCCACTGGCACCAAAAATCCACTGGCGCGCATGTTTTCGTCTTCTCCTGGAGGTGGGCTCGTGACCAGCGGCGATGGCCCCGACCCCAGCAAACTGGCCATGGCAGTGGAGACGGTTCCGTCCGAGATCATGGCGGCATTCATTGGCGACTCAGTCCCGCTTCTGGACACATTTGTGACGGCCGAGTTTCTGGGCGACCTGGACGCGATCATGGACGCGGATCCGAGCGCATGCGAACCATGGACGGTACCGGCGCGGCACTTGCCCGTAACATCAGCGTCATCGTCGCATACTCCCAGCAAAGATGAGCACAGGAGCCGCTCAACTCGGCCGGTATCGGCGCGCACCGCCACGGTTGCTGCTCAGCGTGCGGTCGTGGACGCCGAGCTGGATCTGGCCGTGGTGACCAAGTGGGCCGAGCGGGTCAAGTTGCGGTGCTTGATTCCCAAGGGCGGGCTGATGGTGCAGGAAATGGACGCGCGCGAGCGGTGGGTGGTTGGGTTTCACCATGGGAACTATGCGTACGCTACATTTTATGGATCCTTTTTTACTTGGAGATATCTAAACTGCGGCGTTTTTGTTAGCTGGTGCCGCGAGCAGAACCTAACGCGGGAGCAAGCGTCGGTGATCCTGGCCCTGGGCAAGCTGTTACTGGAACGCGTCCTTGCTACCAGTGCGTCTATTTCTCACTTCTTATGCAGCGATTATTGACTGCAGTGTTATTTCACAGTTTCAAGGCTCGATCCAGCCGACCCGACCTCCCCGAACTCCCTCAACTCAGGAGCAAGTGCAGAGAATGGCGCCGGCGGTAAAAGCCCAAACCCTTTCGTCAAGGCCACCAGTGGGAAATCCAGCACGCAGCTACCCAAGCGCGGAGGCAAACCGGGGACCGACCCATTTGCATCCATTGGCGCATCCCTACCGAACGTTCCGGTCGCTCACTTGCGGCCCATTCTCGACGCGTACTTGGGCAAAGTGGTGGCGGCGCACACGATGCCGGCGGGTGCTGGGCTGGGAGGCGCTCCTGGCGGCGGAGCACCAACGGCGACGACTGCAGCAGGAGGGGGGTCGAGTGGGTTGAAAGTGGCTGGTGGTGGGACCGGCGCGGGACAAGGTGGTGGGTCAACCACTTCAAATGGGCCCGTCGCGGGTGCTGGCGGTACGAGTGGCGGCAGTGGCGGTGCGACTTCTGCTACCAAGGACGCGGCCGCCAAGGACGATGGCACTGTTGATCCGGCGCTGGCCAAGAGCCAGGTGCTGACTCTGCCGCTGGCCGAGCTGACGGTGCTGCACTACCGGTCCATGTATGTCCAATTTTCAATCGTCTCTACTTAGAGCGGACAGTGCTCCAGGACCGTCGCTGCTACTTATTCCACTTGTAAAAAAGCTTGCTCGACCACGTCCGTCTGGTTCGCCACGCGTACATGAACCCGAAGCGCATCGCTCCGCACGCGCCCTCCAAGTCTATTTCCGACGACCCCCTGCGCTCAAGCGGCCCCCGCCGGCGTGAAGGGTCGGCGCGGCGGCTCGGCAACGGCCAGTCGCGGTACTCTCCGCAGCACCAGTACGATCAAGCAGCAGCAGCAACCGACAGCGACGATATGGGTGCCGACGAAATGGACTCGTGCTCGGACTGGTCGTCATCGAGCTCGAGCGATTCCGAAGATGTCCAGGGAGGGGGTTGGATCTCGTCGGCCCAAAGGGGTCATCCGTCTTCATCAAGTGCTTCGTTGCCTAGTTGGCAGGCAAAGGGTAGCACCGCTGCTGCCCTTCGTGGCCCACACAAGATTCCACGCAAGCTGGGAGGAGGATCTTCCGAGAACTGGTCCAAGCCGATCGGGCCGCGGCCGGGTAGTGGGAGCGGGGTTGGGCGATCGGTCACGTTTGAAGATGGATCGCGGCCGGGGTCGGCGACTAGTGCAGGGCGACCGGATCTTGGGTTGGTTTTGGATGGAATGGCGAAAGACATGGAGGACAAGCTTCGTGGGATCGTGAGTGCCAGCAGGGCAGCCCAATAAATAATGATAAAAGATCTATTCTGACATGTGCAGTACGCGGTGGAGTCCAGTTGCAATGGCCACATAATACGCCAGCGAGGCTTCATTGGTAAACCACTGTCAATGCAAAAAAAAAGGAACCAAAAAAAAAGAGGCGTACCCAATTTTAATGCCGTCCCGGCAACGATCATGGGCACCGACCACAGTGATGTGTTTGCAAGATACTCGTCTGAGGAACTGGGCGGGCTGCAGATGTGGCCCCAGCATTGGACGTACATTGCCTTTATACAAAAGTTGTTTAGTGAAATTTTCCCAATCCATTTGAAAGATCATACCAGCTGATAGCCCCGAGCGACAAGGATCACTGCAACATATGAAGCAATGACTTTGAGCGGATTCCGCACCGGTGCCAGTGCTTGAGCGACGCGACCGGCACGAAACAGGTTGCTGCTGGCTACCCCGACCAAGAGCGCTGCGGCACAGAAGAGTACGAGAATGCCTTGCATCCTGGTGGCCAATTGTCATTTTGTTTTCTTTAGAAAATCTTTACTCTTATCGTGAAGAATCCAATCCAAAACGGACACAAAAGTAGCTCCAACAATATAGAGCGAGTGCCGAAAGAATCCGCCATAGTGGATCAGGTACAGATCGGCAATGCAAAATACCAGGCAGATGAGGCACACGAACAGAAACAAGTCCGGGAGGGTTTTGGTGTTGCTGCTCATTTTTTTTTTTTTTTTTTCGAAATGCGAGTGGGAAATGAGAGCAAAGTCAATGGCGTCGCCACACGAGTGCGAAACAAGATCATCCGGAATTGGATCTATGCGAGGCCGCTTTTCGGGTGTTATTTCCCCACACTTTGCACTTTGCGCTGAGAAAAGTAACAAATAATGGACCCCATCAAATTCTCCAAGGACGGCATTGTCGTGCTCGACTTTAATCTCCTGGTCGGTAAGGCCACCGACTACTCGGACGCGATTGAGGTGCGCGGCGTGCCGCCCATTGCAATCAATAGAACAAAAAAGACTAAACAAGGCAGTATACAGAAAGCATTTGGTGCAGCAAACGACTGCCTTGGCGTACTGGTCGTCGAGAATGTCCCCGGACTGATCGCCAAGCGTGAGCGCCTTCTCACGTTGGCCAGCACCTTGGGGAACCAGTCTCCCGAGGTCCTTGCCAAGGCGCATGACGAAGTCACTGAATGGTACGGATAATTTTTTTTAACGACAATCTCAATGCCTAAAATGGACCCTTATGCTCTGCAGGATCGGATGGGACCGCGGAACCGAGATCTTCAACGGGCGGCCCGATCTGGCCAAAGGCTCGTTCTATGCGAATCCGCTGTACGATGTCCCCGAGACGGACAGCGAGAAGCTGCGCAAGCACCCAGGCATGACGCGACCCAACAAGTGGCTCCCTGACGACCTGCCCGAGTTGGAACCCGCCTTCAAAGACTTGGCACAGCTGATTGTGCGCGTGGCCACACTGGTTGCCGCGCAGTGCGACCGGTATGCAGTTTCGCGGTCCTTGGCCTCGTACCCGGGCCCGCACTACCTAGAGGACACGATTGCGTCCTCTCGCGCACACAAGGGCCGGCTGCTGCACTACTACCCGGTCGACACGCTCCCAGCCGAGTACCGTGCTACCTCTGAAGGCGCAGTGTCGATTTGCGGCTGGCATTACGATCACTCGTCACTCACGGGCCTGACGTCGGCCGTATATGTGCGCGAAACGACCGACCCGACCACTGGTGCCTTGACGGTTCTCGAACAGGTCCCGCCACCAGAGGACGCGGGACTGTACATTCGTACCCGTGGCGGCGAGACGGTCCGAGTCGGGATCCCCAAGAACTGTCTTGCATTCCAAATCGGCGAGGCACTTACCAAGTCCACCAACGGAGCGCTCCGCGCCACCGAGCACGCAGTGTTTGGCGGCTCTCAGACGCACTTGGCTCGCAACACGCTGGCGGTGTTTTGCCAGCCCGATCTCGACGCCGAGGTGGCAAAGGGCTTGTCGTTTGCGCAGTTTGGCGACATGATTTACGACCAGTACCATGATGTGCCTGCTGCTAACCCTGCTGCTGCTCTTTGAGCTGCTTTTATTCCGCGAGTCCGAGTGTCGGAGTAAGGACGGATAAATATAGCGGCTTAAGCTTGAGCAGGCGAAACAACCCAGAAAAGCTTGACGCTCTTTCCCCACAAAAACAATGACGACTGGACCCATCGAGACCAACAAGGACAACGTAGTTGTTCTCGACTACAACCTGCTGGTTGCCAAGCAGGTCGACTACTCGGACGCCATTGAGGTACGCGTTCAATGAAAATGAAAAAATAGCTCCATCCAATTGAGTAAATATTAAGCAGAAAGCGTTCGGGTCGGCCGGCGACTGCCTCGGCGTGTTGGTGGTCAAGAACGTGCCGGACCTCCAGGGAAAGCGCGAGAAACTGCTTTCGCTCGCGAGCACGCTGGGCAACTTGCCCCAGTCGGTACTCGACAAGGCCCACGACCCCGTGACCGAGTGGTTCGGCTGGGACCGCGGGACCGAGATCTTCAATGGTCGGCCCGATCTGGCGAAAGGCTCATTTTACGCCAACCCGCTGTACGACGAGCCGTTCACGGACGCCGACATCATGGCCAAGTTCCCGGCGCTGACCCGGCCCAACAAGTGGCTTCGTGACGACTTGCCCGAGCTCGAGCCCGCGTTCAAGACGCTCGCGCAGCTGATTGTGAGGGTGGCGACGCTGGTGGCCATGCAGTGCGACCGGTACGCGGTCTCGCGGTCGCTGGCCTCGTACCCGAGCGCCTCGTACCTCGAGGACACCATTGCCACGTCGCGCGTGCACAAGGGCCGCCTGCTGCACTACTACCCGCTCGACTCGCTGCCCGAAACCTACCGTACCGCGGCGGCGGCAGTGCCCGCGGGCCAGATCGACGATAACTTGTGCGGATGGCACTTGGACAACTCGTCGCTGACGGGTTTGACGTCGGCCATTTACTACCGCGAGACTCTGGACGCGGCCACGGGCGCTGTGACGGGACTGGAACCCGTGGCCCCGCCCGCCGACGCGGGTCTGTACATTCGCACTCGCGGTGGGGAGACGGTGCGGGTCGGGATCCCCAAGGACTGCCTCGCGTTCCAGATTGGCGAGGCGTTGGAAAAGTCCACGGGCGGGTCGCTGCGTGCCACCGAGCACTGCGTCTTTGGTGGATCGCAGTCGGATCTGGCCCGGAACACGTTGGCAGTGTTTTGCCAGCCCAACGTGGACGCGCCGGTCACCAAGGGGCTCAACTTTGCCCAGTTTAGCCAGGAGATTTACGAGCGCAACCACGCCAAGGCCACCGCCGACGGCACACAGCCGATTGTTATGGGCGGGATTGGTGCCCAGTAAGTTCTTTAGTATGTGAGGGCTCTCGCCGGGAATAGAAGAAAAAAAAAAAGCCCATATTTTATTGGATTGGATCGATCAAGCAAAGTCCTGGTTCCCGCGCAAAAAGATGCGAGAGACCTCGTGCCGCTCTTCCAGCCATGCCACAAATGTCGTCGATACGCGCACACTGCCTTCACCGCTAGATCCCGCCTCTGGTTTGGAAGGTGATGGAGCAAGGTCAGCGAGGACGAGTGTCGTCAGATCCGGCAGCCCGACCTCGTCTTGATCGTCGTCTTCAGCAGTGACGGCACTCCCCGCGGCTTCCTCGGTCATTTCCAGCAAGTACCCAGCAAATGCAATCAAGTAGCAGTACCGCACGAGGTAGTTGAGCCCAACTTCAAGGAACGCGCGGTACTTGGCGAACGCCGACTGCACCGCGGGCGATGCTCCCGGTGCTAGTGACGGGGACAAGATCACTCCCCCGGTCGCCGGCATCCCTGCAGCTGCGGCCATGGCCTCGCACCGCTGCTTGTAGTCAAAGATAGCTTCACGCAAGTTCTGCATGGCCGAGCAGGCGTCGATGCACACGTCAGCGACGACCTTGGCCAGTTTCCCGTGCGCAAGCACTGCCAGTAGCTGCGTGACGATCTTGTACTCGCCGCGAAGGTACCGGCGGGTCGGATTGACCAAGTCGGCGTCGTCCATGCTCCCGAACCCGTGCGAAAGCGTGTACATGGCCTGCTTGCGTGGGGACGTGCGCGATGTGCCCGAGGATGACAGGGACCGGCCCTGTCCTGAAGCCGGCAACCGGTCCTCGAGTTCGGACGCCAGTAAGTGCACCACGCTGCCCGTGAGTCCGCCGGCGCCGCGAATGATTTGAACGAGGGTCGCCGATGCGGGCGACGGAAGCAGGATCGCATGGATCAAGCTCGCAATGATCTAGTCGGATGTGTGGGTAAGTGACCACAACAATACATGAAAAGACAAGGAAATACCTGACAAGTGGTCGTCCGCCCACGACCCATTTGGCAATTGAAGACGAGATTGTATCCGGTGGCATCGCGATCCACCACGGCCAGCACGCGCGCAACCAGCGTATCAAAGACGCCCGGAATGGGCGCCTGCTCGTCAGTGATGGGGCACCGCAAGTAATCGAGCTGCGGTCCCTGTGCCAGCATCGCCTCGGTGGCGGCAGCGGTAAACACCTCGCGCGGGGTCAAGACGTGCATCGGGTCGACCGATTCCCACACGGGCACGATCGCCAACACCTTCCCAGCCTCTTCTTCGTGCAAAAGCAAGCGGCCGCCGTACATGGCGATTTCGGCCAGCACGTCGGCCTTCATGCGGTCCTCCATGGCCTCGACGCGCTCGACCGAAATGCCCGTCATCTCAATGTTGCTGATGGGCTGCTGGAACGACCGCAGGACATACGGCTTCGAGTTGACGTACACGCACGGCTCCTCACGCAGACACGTCCACACCACCGACCGGCGCGCGCGGAGCCGCTCCAGGACCCGCCGCACACCATCGCCCTGCGGCATGGCCACGCCACACACCCCTTGTTCGTTGCTGCCGGCGTCCCCCGCCTGGAGCGTCAAGGACGACGTCATGGTTGGACTGATCGGCGACGTGGGGGTGATCAAGTTGGCCGCCACCGCCGACGACATGGCGTCCACGTCGTCCAGCGTCCAGCTCACGGCATGCAGGACGAGCGACCGGATCTTGGCCACGGGCACGTGTCGGAAATTGGGCGCGCCGTCCAGCCGCTCGGGGAGCGACAGTTTCTGGCACCCGGGGAACGCATCGTGCTTGAGAATCATTTGACGCGCGAGTACTGCGCCGCGCCGCGCCTGGACCACCTCCAGTACCTCGCTCGTCAGCGCAATGCCGTCGCCAGGCGTCTGCTTTTCCACGGGAGTCAATTGCTCCTGCGTGGCCTCCAGCGCCGCGTGCACGTCGGCCGCGTCCGCGCTCTCGCCCTCCGACCCAAACACCGCGTCCTCGGCGACCGCCGCCGCCGCAACCTCGAGCTCGCGCTGCATGCCAATGATTTCCGGATGCCGCCGCAGCCACGTGGTGAACGTCTCGAGGCCGGCTAACGTGGCCGAGTCGGCGGGCACGTCGTCCAAGTAACCCTGGAACACCAGCAGCATAAAGTACCGGCGCAGGTACAGCATGGCGCGGCGCGCGTGCTCCAGCGCTGCTGCCGCCCCCGAAAGCGTGGCGTGTGCCTCGCTGGCGGTAGTGGCACTGGCGACGCGACTCCGGGCGTCCGAAATGGCGGTGCGGATGTTGACGTACGCAGAGCTCTGGTCAATGGCATCGTCCACCACGCGTTTCACCTCCAACCCGCTCTTGATGATGCGCAGCAGCGCGTGCACGCACGGGTACATGCCCTCGCCCATGCCCTCGCCGTGGTCGCTGCGAAGCACGCACGGCGTGGTCTCGGACGTAAGCCCGAGCAGCCAGCTGCGCACCAGGTGCACCATGGTGGTGCCCATGGTGGTGCGGCCAAGCCCGACTTGGTCATTCACGACCAGCGCCGTGGTCCCGATCGGGAACTGCGACATGATGGCCACCATCGAGTCGAAATCCACGTCGTCGGGCGGCGTCTCGGCCGTAACGGGAACACGGTACAATGCAATGGGCGGCGAGTGGCCATGGATTGCCGATGACAATGACAAGGACGACCCGTCCTGGTCACTGTCTTCCTCACCAGCATTCCCGGTTGACAGAATCTGTGCGGCGACTTGGCGAAGCGTCAGAACGTCCAAGTCCGGATTGTTGACCTCGATCCACACTGGCTTGACGGCATCGCTGTCAATGTGATTGATGTTGCCGGCCCCGGTAGTAGCCACTGACAAGAGGTGCGACGCAGACCCCGTGGTGGACATGGTGTCTCCATCGAGGGAGCCGGCCGCCGCCGTCGCCGCAATCTCGGTATGCACGAGGATCCGTCCGTCGTAGGTATCCAGCTCAGCCACCACATCATCACGCAAGCGGTCCTCCATGCGCTCTAGGCGGTCGCCCGTGATGCCGCGGTACGACCGCACGTTACGAAGGGCGGCGGCCTGGTCGCGGAGCACATACGGCACGCCGCACAGGTAAATCAGGGGCTCCTCGCGCAAGTTGATCCACACGATGGCCGTGCATGACGAGTGCGCCTCCATGATCGCCTTGTGGACATTGTGCATGCCCAAGGTGGTGGGCTGCGCGACGCCATAAATGGGCGAGTCCGAAATGCGGCGGAACCGCGATGCACCGGGCATGTGAGGCATTGGCGGTGCCACCTCGACTGCCAGTGGGTGGGGCGGAGGTACCGTCGTCATGAGCGTGACTGTTGTAGGACCCGTCGTGACGGATTTGGCCAGCCAAAAGTCGACCTTTTCATTTGAATGGGGGTGAGTACGAGCCTTGCAATACATGACGAAGTGACAAAAATACCTTGAGCAGCGTGTTGGGCGACAATACCATGCCAGTGCGATTCCGCAGCACGTACTTGGCGACCTCGCCCAGGCCCATGCGCTGTTCGCGCATCCCCCACAGCCCCCAGCGCATATCGTCCTCGCTCGGGGCGAGATTGTCGACCGGCCGGAAAATAGAAGCCGGGACGCGGCCAACGCCGCCACTCCGGGTGTCAGCGACGCCCACCCCACCTTTCCGGCGGATCGATTCGGCCATGCGCCCGATCTCGGGCCGCGATCCAATCCAGTCGGCGAACGGCGTCGCGTACCCAGCATCGTGTCCGGCGGTCGGATCAGCCACGTAGCACGCAAACGCGACCAAGAAAAAGTAGCGTTCGAGAAAGTAGCGTGCGCGATCCAGCGCCTCGTCCGCGGCTCCCGTCCCACCGCCCATGTTGGGACCGGCCAGTAAAGTGGCGCGCACGCGGTGCACCAGGATTTCCTCGCGCAGGTTGACCATAGCCGAGCACGCGTCCACCAGCGCGTCGACACGGCGTTTTTCGGGCGCTCCGCGATCCAGGACCCGCACCAGCGCCGCAATGACATGGTAGTTGCCGAGCACCGCGGTTTTCAGCGCGTCCACGGCGCGTGCGCGATGTGTGGCCCACTCCATGGGCGATGCCGCCGCGCCAACCGCCAGGGCTCCGGCTGGGGTGGCGGCGAATGCGCGGTGGACCGCGGCCATCACCGCCAAGCTGGCACGGTTCTGCGTGTCATGGTCCAGCACCTCGGCTGCCTCGCGCATAGCCTGCGCCGAGTCCGCGTCGCAGGCATTGGCGCAGTCCCACGCAGGGTCGATCGGGACCGGATCCGTACCCTGGCCGCTGTCACTACCACCGCGCGAGCCCATAAACACCTGGCTCCGGCGAATCAGCATGCTGACAATGCATCCAAGGGTGGTACGACCGCCTCCTGCACCGCACGAAACGAGGACTGGCGCGGTGGGCTCAGACGCGTGCAAGACGCTCACGTACGCGTCCAGGTATCGTGCGTGGTCGGGCGGCTGCGCTGGACTGACGGGAATCCGAGCCAGGACCACTGCATACCCGGCGGCCTTGAACGCGTCCACCAGGTCGCGCGGAGTCTGCACCTGTGTTGCTGCAATCCAGGTGGGGATCACGGTGGTAGTCGAGTGACAAGTGCCGCCGCCGGTGGTGCTGCCGGTCGGTACCTCGTCGTGGACCAGCACCAGTCCGTTGGCCATGCGCGCCTCTGCAATCAGATCGTCGCGCAACCGCGCCTCGAGCGCCTCGAGACGGGATCCAGAGATGCCCGCCAGTGTCGTGAGGTTCTCGAGTGGCTTGTCGGCGGTGCGCAGGACGTACGGGTGCCCATTAATGTACACGAGTGGTTCCTCTTTTCATATTTTTTTTTGTTTGTGGTAAATGGGAGGATCAGTCAAAATCATCACGTTTGAAGGGATTTTTGAGAAATATACCTCGAGTGCAGATCCAATTGCAAGGATCGACGGGGCAGTCAAACTCGGCCGACACGGCACCAGGATGACAATTGAGGAACGTGAGGATGGTTGCCAGGCCCACCGACGTCGGCTGAGCGACGCCGTACACGTTGAGGTCATGCTATAAGATACAAGATCAAGGTGAGGATCCATGCTGTTTCCAATGGGAAAGTTTCAATAGATACCGCGCGGAAATTGGGCGCCCCTTGCAAAAAGACGTCCATGCGTGCATTTGGAGGCTGTGGGAACTGATCCGACTTGAGGATCAGCCCGCGGGTCAGGACCGCACCCCGGCGCGATCCAAGCACGCTATCGACCGTCTTGGAAACGGCCGATTTGGCCAGAGTGGACGCGCCCGTCCAAGCGGGGGAACCAGAGGCATTTGCAGCAGAAGCAGCAATTGGGTAGGCCATGGCCGACAGCGGGCGCAGCAATCCGGCAGGATCGAGCATCAAGCGCGACCGCGATCGCGGCAGGCCGGCAATCGCAGCGGCGGGAGGGGCGGCTGTTGCCTGGAATGCAGGAGAATTGGAAGCAGACGCAGATCGCGGCAGACCGGCGGCCATGGGAAGCGATGCAGACTGCGAGCGCATATGGGCCCCGACAGGCGACGGGTTCAAGCCGCGGCGGTGCGAGTGCGGAGTCTCTGACGACGCTGATGCCGACGACGACAGCGCCAAGGATGTGGTTTCGCGCGAACTGGTCGCGCCGCCCAGGTGGTGGTGCAGGGTAAATGGCATGGCCGCCGACGGGAGAGTGGCCACCGGAGCGACCACGACACGCGCAGCCTGATCGCCAGGGGTAGGGGAGGGTGGAGTTGCGGTGAGGCGGATGGTAGAGTTGGACGACAGCGACCGCACGCGCACCACCCGCGGGGTATCGCTGCTGGAACCTGATGTAGTGCTATTCGAGCCCTTGACGTCGGCGGTTGGCAGCGATTCGACCGACGGAATCAGCTTGATGGCGGCAGCGGCGGCGCCCGATAGACGGCGGCCATTGCCCGTGATCCTCGGCGATCCACTGCTGCTGGGTGCGGTGGGACTTGGTCCACCTGGGGGGTTGGGCATGTGGTCTTCGTGTTTTTGGTTTTTCGTTGTGGTGTGCTGCAAGAAGAATCGGGTGAGAGAGTGAAAGAGCTTTGCTAAAAAAAATATGTATTGCGGCTCAGACCACCTCCACCTCGGCCGCGCCTGCAATGCGCTCGTGGACGTCCTGTTCC
Organism: Blastocladiella britannica; assembly: GCA_025349905.2. NCBI lineage: Eukaryota > Fungi > Blastocladiomycota > Blastocladiomycetes > Blastocladiales > Blastocladiaceae > Blastocladiella > Blastocladiella britannica. The sequence continues at coordinate 21,685 of MU624693.1, forward strand.
ATTTAAAAAATGAGAAAAGCTCAATCAGAAAGAAAAGAAAAAAGGACATACCGCACGGCACACGGGACACACGCGCGCCACATCCAACCAGCCGCCGAGACAGTCAAAGTGGTAGTGGTGGTTGCACGGGAGCTTGACGCACTTGTCACCGTCGCTGTACTCGACCAGGCAGATTGCGCACAGTGCATCACCCGAATCCTCGCAGATCAGCGCCGACGCCTCTGGAACCGTGTCGGACGGCGGGGCGGCCACGTACGTCAGAGCCGTCAGCTGCTTGCGAGTATCGGCCGGCAGCCGGTTCTCTGCCTCGCGCTGCGCCTGCATGCGGCGCTGGATCATTGGGAACAGCAGCGGCAGCAGGATGCACGCCAACAGGGCCACAATCACGGGCATGAACAGCAGCACCACCGCCACAATGACCCATGCCGTGGTCAAGGTGCATGCTGCCGCGGACGCCTGCCAGCACGTGGATGCTGTTATGTTTTTCGCATTTGGATCAGATCAACATCAAAGAGATCGCAAAAAAAAAAAAAAAAAAGAACCCTTGAATGAGGTCGCAATGCCAAAGATGGTGGCCGCAAAGCGCACCAATCGGAACCAGCCGACGTAGCTATTACGTGATAATTTACAGCCAGTCAGTCAGTCAGCCAAATCGACCACTGAAAAAATAGGCAAGATACCCATCAATGTGGCGAGCGCGAATGGGACCCATCTCGCCCAGAACGCAGCGCGATAGCTCCCTCCACAGCACCGTGAGCGTAATACCGCAAGTGGCAATCGCCATCGTCAAACTGGCACTGAATCGCAGCGAGCATGGGTTTTGTGGGGAGGGAAGGGGGCCGCCCGAGGGGTTGGTGGTCGTTTCTGGCGCATTCTTTGCGGCGATGGTGGCGGCAATGGACAGCGATGCGAGCGTGACGGCAAACACCAGCTCAAAGAAGATGACCACGCGCGAGAGCAGCACGTCAAACATGTTGGCCTGGGCAGTACGGGCATTACTATTGCGGACTGTTAATATTGGATGAGTACTCTGTGGCGTAATGTAATGTATATGAGCACGGACGCAAAGTCGTGGCAGCGGCAGCGGGAGCAGCGGTGGAGCGCATGGTGGCGGTGGACCCAAAGCGCTCCATGGGTACAGGCCTGTCTGCAGTGGTGGTGGTGGTGATGGGAACTGGTGGCATGTCGAGGACCGCGGAGGAGGAGTCGGCGGAAGGCAGAGTCGATGTTGGCATATTATTTCCTTGCTGTTGAAAGAGTGAGTCTGAGGGGCGACCGACGCCAGCACTTTATAAAGCGAAAGAGAGACCATCCCAGGCACTCGCGCCCTGCCATGATCCTTCGGTCAGCATTGAACGTGTCCAAGTCAGTCATCCAACTCTTCTCAACATCTTCGAAATTGATCTCTCTTTGCTCAGCGAAAATATTCAAAATAATGGCCACCACTACCAAGCACAACACCGAGCTGGTCGAGTACGACGACGAGGAAGAGTTTGGCATTGCCCCCTCTCTTGCCCCGCCCACCACCGCCGCCGCCGCCCCCGCTGCCGCCGGTGGTCTGCTTCCGGCCGAGGGCGCGTCCGGCGCCAAGGACACCAAGGGATCGTACGTGGGCATCCACGCCACGTCGTTCCGCGACTTCATGCTCCGCCCCGAGCTGCTGCGCGCCATCACTGACTGCGGCTTCGAGCACCCGTCCGAAGGTCCGTCATCATAACAAAAAAACATGTGTCCTTTTTTCCCCGTCGGCGCCGTCGTCGTCGCCATTGTCGTCGTTGCCGCTGGCGTTGTCCTTGCCCTTGTCGTTGTCGGTCGCCCCTCATTTGCCGCTGTCGGGGTTTGCCGTGTTGATGCTTTTTTTTCTTCTACTTTTGCGTGATCGCCCAGGCCCCGACCTTTATTTTTTGCTTTGCTCGCTCCCTTCAGCGGTAAACGACCGGCCGTAGGCTCTGCTGGGTCGAAGACTGGGTCGAGGATTGGTCGTGCTCGTTGTTGTGCTTTGCCCATCAAGCACGTGATGAGAACTTTTTTTTTCTTGATCGTTCGGACACAACGGGCGGCTGCCGGATCCCTCAACAAGTACGATCATATCGGACGAACGGGCCATCGTTGGGTTGGTTGGCGTCGGAACCTGCTGCGGATGGATCCGACCCGTCGAATTTTTTTGTCCCCTCCCTTTCCGAAACCATTCCGTTGGCGACGGACGGACGCGCATTCGAAATGACCTGGCGGCAGGAGACGAGATGATGCAAGCGCGCGACACTGAGGGCAGGACGAACGAGGCGCTCCCTTCGCATACACCGAATCAAGAACGAGCGCATTCTCAAACCAAATTATCCCACAGTCCAACAAGAGACCATCTCGCAGGCCATGTTCAACACCGACATTCTGTGCCAAGCCAAGTCCGGCATGGGCAAGACCGCGGTGTTTGTGCTGTCGACGCTGCAGCAGCTCAGCCTGGCGCCCGCCGACGGCGCGACCGCCGACGCGTCGTCCATCAAGGTGGTGGTGCTGTCGCACACGCGCGAGATGGCGTTCCAGGTCAAGAACGAGTACGTGCGGTTCTCCAAGTACATGGAGGGTGCCAAGATCGAGTGCGTCTTTGGCGGATCGGTCAAGATGGAGGAGGACTTGGCCCGGCTCAAGGCTGGGTCCCCGCAGGTGCTCGTGGCCACCCCTGGTCGTCTGAAGGCGCTCGTTGAGAAGGGCGGCCTCAAGCTCAGTGGTGTCAAGCACTTTGTCATGGACGAGTGCGACAAGCTTCTCGAGTCGATGGGTATGTCTCTCTGTCCTTTATTTGCTGGAATTTATTCTCATTCTTCTTTTGGTTGTTGAATAGACATGCGCGCCGACGTCCAAAAGATCTTCCGCGCATGCCCCGCCAAGAAGCAGGTCATGATGTTTACTGCCACCCTTGCCCCTGAGATGAAGGTGATTTGCCGTCGCTTCATGCACGACGTATGTTTTCTACTTTTTTTAAGCGACACGGGACTAACTGAACAAAACAAAAAACAAAAAAAGCCCCTGGAGATCATTGTCGACAACGAGTCCAAGCTCACGCTGCACGGGCTCAAGCAGTTCTACTCGACGCTGCTCGAGGCCGAAAAGACCAAGAAGGTGTCCAAGCTTCTGGACGACATTGACTTTAACCAGGCGGTGGTGTTTGTCAAGTCGACGCGCCGCGCCGACGCGCTCACGCAGCTGCTCGAGCAGCAGTCGTTCCCGGTGACCACCATCCACGGCGGCATGGACCAGGCGGAGCGCCTGCGCCGGTACACGGGGTTCAAGAACATGGAGAAGCGCGTGATGGTGGCGACCGACGTGCTGGGCCGCGGGATCGACATTGAGCGTGTGAACCTGGTCATCAACTACGACATGGCCGACTCGCGCGCGTCGTACCTGCACCGCGTGGGCCGCGCGGGTCGCTTCGGGACCAAGGGCGTGGCCATCACGTTCATTTCGTCCAAGGAGGACACGGACGTGCTCAACGACGTGCAAAAGTCGTTCGAGGTCAGCATTGACCAGCTGCCCGAGACCATCGACAAGGCGCTGTACATGAACAACGTTTGAAGGCCAAGGGTTGCAATAATTTATCTCATCCCATTTTTTTTTCCTTTCCTCTTTACTGCCTTCAACGAAAAAAACCACAAAAGAACATGCCTTGGATCTGCTCTGGCTGTCTTGAGTTGCCGTCATGGCTCTCGCGATCCACTCACCGTAACGATGCGACTCGCCGCCGGACCTCTGCCCGTGGGCTGCGAGTTCTGCAACCGCACCACCACCAGCAACAACAGACGGATGCGATGCAGCCCTTGGTCAGCGGCGATCCAAACGAACCGGAAACCCCACGCCACGAGAGCATTTTTTCCCGTGTGGTTCGTGCTGCGGGACCCAGTCCGCGTATGTTTTTTTTTACTGAGGTGGCGGGGGGATTGGGCGCACTGGATGGCCTGCGGATTTTTGCTCACACTTTACTGGCGAATAGGCTCGGAATTCCCGCCGCCGCGCTGGATTCCGGTACAGGATGGGCCTATCCGCATTTTTCACCTGGTTTGGACCGATCCGATCCCAGCGACCGCTTCCGCTCTGGATGCGATGCGCGATGCGTTCTGGGACACGGCTCCATCGTATGGTGGGCGGGCCGAGATCTGGATGGCGCTGCGCACCGCTGTCGATGCCTCGCGCACGGGCGAGCGCGAGTTGGCCAGCGCGATCCTTGAGGCGGCCCAGAGTACGTCCAAATTTTCTTTTACTTGCAAATTGACTCTCATATGCAAGTCTGTCTCTAGTCGCCATGCCCGCATCCGGGGACTTGTCGGTCGATGGCGCATTCGATGTCCTGGGTAACCGATACGTAGTCCCGATCCACTGCTTGATTGATCCACCGACACCGCCACCGACTCGAGTAACGGCGACTGCGGGAGGAGGTTCACATTCCTTGGCAACTCCAGCGACAACAGCGGGCTTGCCCGTAGAGGCCGCGACTCCGGCCGCGATGGACGACGAGACACTGTCACCGCCTCTGCCTCCTCCTATCTCTGCTTCCAACAGCCGCCCAATTCCCATGGCAGAAAAGCAAGGATCGCTGACATGTGCAACGGGAGGATCCGCGTCGACGATCGATGGGCCCGCAATCGCTGCCACTGCCGCCTCAAGCTTTGCCGAGCCGACATCCCCCTCGTCATCAAAAATGGCAGCGCACGCATCGCACCAAGTGGCCCCACTTTCAACCTCCTCTTCTTCTCCACCAAAACCCACGCCAGCACCTCCTCGTAATGCACTGGCCAGTACCGCAACGCCATTCCCTCTACAAGTACGGCTGTCCACGGGCGCCACCATTGCGTTGCCGCAGGCACAGGCCGGGTGGACGGCAGCGGACGTGTGCGCGGCCGTGAGCGAGGCGGCCGACGGCGGTGGTGTCCAGGTGCGCATGCTGCTGTATCTTGGTGGCGTGGTGGGCGAGACGACGCGGCTGCAGGATTTGCGGCGCACGTCCACGTCGGGCCCCGTTACTGTCCAAGCGGTTGTTCGCGTAGCAGCCACGTCACCGCTTTGAGGTGTTGCTCTTGAATCGGAGTTCATTCATTTTTGTGTGACGCTGTGGAGATTGACTCACTTCTCCTGCGAGCGCGCCATAAAAGGCTCGCATGCACTCATTCCTTTACACAAGCGATCCAAACCAATTCGACGTGCACTCTCTTCTGTCCATAATAATCCATTACAATACAAAAATGACCAACTCCAGCGGCATCTCGGTCACCTCGATTCTCTTGACCGCCGTCATTGCCAGTGCGGCGTCGGCGGCCGTTGCCGCGGCCACGGTGCGCATGTCGGCACGCAACCACTCGGCACCAGCTGCTGGACCCTCCAAGAAGCGCGGCGTTAAGTTTGACAAGAAGAAGCAAAAAAAGGCTGCCGCTGCTGCTTCCTCGGAGAGCGAAGCCGAAGGCGAGGAAGACTCGGACTCGGACTCGGACTCGGACAAGGAAAAGGACTCGGACGAGGAGGACCCGCAGGATTACGACGGCCTCTACAACCAGGACTTTGGTACTTACGACTTTTCATTATACACGTACTATGATCAAAAACTAACAAAAAAAATTGAACTGCAGATGGCGAGCAGTACGAGTACGGAGAGCGCGGACTCAGCCAACAGTCCGAAGTGGCCGGGATCTACGACGCGGACCTGGACGAGGCCGAGGACGAGGACGCGGACGGCAAGCCCAAGCCCGACGCCACCGACAAGCCCGTCGCCGCGCACAAGCTGCGGTACCGCACCGTGGAGGAGATGTGGGCGCCCAACGAGTACCGGTGGGTGGTGATTCGCAAGCGGCCCACGCTCGAGTCGGAGCGCACGCTGGCGTTCATGGCGCACCGACGTGTCGTCGCCGGCAACACGGGCGAGTCGGTGACCAAGGTGCACTTGCGCGTTCTCTCGCAGCCGCTGATCAAGGTCCTGCAGGTGACGGTCGACAATGACGAGAAACTGTACGAGAAGGTGCCGTTTGTCGCGGTACCCAACATTTACTCGGCCAAGGCGCGCATTGTCGCGTGGGTCACGGCCGCCAAGGCCGCCAAGGAGGCCGGCGAGGACGCGCACGTCGCTGGTCTGGCGGCGGTGGCCAAGGTCGTGGAGATCGAGCAGCCCGGATCGCCGGTCCGCCGCCACTCGCACATGCAGACCGTGCACCCGGAGGAGGTGGACGTGGCGATCCGCACCGTGGACCTGCTGCTCGAGTACCTCAGCGTCGAGCTCGCCGATACCGTCGCGCAGTATGATGCGCTGCTGCATGACAACATGATGACGTACGACCTGCTGTGGATGTATATTCGGTCCGGGCAGTACCTGGCATACCGCCACCCGATCTACAAGATGGACTGCATCATGCGCTGCGTCAAGACCCGCTATGTTGTGGCCGCGGGCGACGAGCCACCGTACTTTTTGGTGCAGGGCGAGACCGTCGAGTGGTCGGGCACTCGCATGTTCAAGAACACGGTCAAGCGCGCGGTCCCCGCGTACTCTGGCGCCCGCGAGGTTGCTGAGCTGCCCCTGGCCCCTCTGTCGCTCATGTCCGAAACGGTCCGTACCGAGCTGATTGAGCGCGGTAAGAAGTACGAGCGGCTCTCGGGCTTCCAGTACAAGGCGTACAACGGCCCCATGTGGATCCGCGACGGATGCCAGGTGATGGCGCTTGCTGTTGAGGGCCGCGTGTGCATTGACCGCGCGCAAATGGCCAAGATGAACCCCAACTGGCCGCTTGCCACCCCGCAGACGTGGTCGCTCAACAACAATGGCATGAACGACGCCGAGGCCGCCATGGCGGTTGGCAGTTTGGTACGTTCTCTTTTACTTTTTTTCTTTATTTTTCAAGGCACTGACACCTCAATTGAAATGAAAAACAGCTCACCCTGACCGATACGGACTACCTCATCATGCCGCCGATTGTCTACGGGTTTTCGCTGTCGCGCAAGATCTGGGGCGAGATGCTCGTGTCGCAGGTCGAGGAGATTGAGTTTGTCGAGGAGGCGTTTGACCTGCTGGTACTGCCCGAGGAGACCAAGCAGCTGGTGTCAGGCCTGGTGAACGCGCACGACTCGAAGCACATGGTCGGCGACATGATCAAGGGCAAGGGCCAGGGCCTGATTTTCCTGCTGCACTCGCGCCCGGGACTCGGCAAGACGCTCACGGCCGAGGCCATTTCGGAGAAGCTGCGCCGCCCACTGTACTCTGTCGGCGTGGGCGAGCTCGGCACCGACCCGGCGTCGCTCGAGTTTAGCCTGCAGCGCGTGCTGGACCTGGCCGAGGCATGGAACGCAGTGCTGCTGCTGGACGAGGCCGACGTGTTTTTGGAGAAGCGCTCGTCGTCGGAACTGACTCGGTCGGGTATGGTCGCGGTGTTCTTGCGCCTGCTCGAGTACTACTCGGGCCTGCTGTTCCTGACCACCAACCGCGTGGCCACGTTCGACGCGGCCTTGCACTCGCGTATCAGTGTCGCGCTGCGGTACCCGTCGCTCGATGCCAACGCCCGCCGCGAGGTGTGGACGCAGGTGCTCGATCGCATTGCCGCGTCCGAGTCGGCCAACGCCACCACCGCACACTTGCCCGCCCCCTCGACCGAGTGGCGTGCCGCCATCAACCTCGACGTGCTGTCGGGTTACAAGCTCAACGGTCGCCGTATCAAGACCATCATGCGCACGGCCCACGCAGTTGCGCTCGACCGCGGCACGCCCGTAACCATGAAGGACATTTTGATGGTGCTCGGCATCTCGGAGGACTTCCACAAGAACCTGGCCCAGTCCAACCTCGAGCTCGAGGCCGACGACGAGGACAATGAGGACCTGATTGTGTCGCGCTGATTTGTCAATGTATTTATATTCTTGCATTCAGTTACTTAGACGAGGAAGCGGAGGAGACGGTTTCGGTCATCTCGACCAGCGCTTTGACGAGGTTGGCGCCAGTCCATAGCAGCGGGCACACGTCGTTGCTGACGTACTTGCCGTCCTCAATGTAATACGATTCGGGGCAGTGCCAGGCGCCAAACGCACAGTCGCTGCCCGTGATCTGGCCCACCGCGCGGTTAAAGAAATGGAGCTGGGTGGCGAGGTCAGCGCGGCGCTGGTCGGCAGACGCGTCCGGGTCGCGCGCCCACCGAGCATAGATGCACGACACGATCGAGTCAAAGATGCACCACTGTGCCTCCTGGCCCGGCTTGAGCTTGGCGTCGCGCGCCGACAAGTCATCGGAAAAGTCGGCGGTGCGTGTGGACTCGGAAAACAGCTTCTTGTAATCGGCGGCCCAGTACGAGTCGCCGCGGTACCGCCGGATCCCGTAGTCGCCGGCCAGGTCGGAAATCACCCGCTCGACCATTGCGCGTGCCACAGCACGGTCCTCGACCACGTCGAGCGGGTACACCAGGAACAGCTGCGCGCCGTCGGACACGCGCTCCGCGGGACCCCGGGACTCGTACGGCAAGATCTCGGCCAGCACTGCTTTCCCACGCGCCACGAGCGACGAGACCAGGGCGTAACCGCCCGCACTGCACCCGTGAGCGTCCTTGGGCCCCACCGTCGCGACTGTGGCCGCAAACGACGCGTCAAACGCGGAGCGCAACTCAGTGCGGGTGTCCAGCAGTGCCTCCAGATCGCGCAGGCCCGCAGTAGCAGCGCCGATCGACGACGCCTCCACCTTGCGCGCCTCTTCCCAGTGGCCCGAGTCGTCGTCGGCCCAGAACGAGACTGCGCTTAAGTACAGGGCAATGAGCACGAGCATGTCGAGCGCCGTCGCCGTGGTCATTTCCCCATCCACATCGGCCAACGGCGCCATCAAGTCCACGTGTCCCTGCTCCGCCAACAGACACAGCAGCCACGCCGTGTACCCGATAGCGTCGTTCTGCGCATGCGCCCACGTCTCGTCGTTCTCGCGCAGCTCGCCGCCATTGAACCGAATGTGCGGCCGCTTGGTCGGGTCGTGCTTCCAGTCCACGGTTCCGGCAATGCACTCGGTCCACCGGTGGCGGTACTGCAGCCAGAACCGCACCACGTCCAGCACCGCGGCCGCGGCCGACGCGCCTTGGCCCTGTACCAGGAGCGCGTGCGCCACATGCACCGTGTCGCGCACCCACGCATTGTCGTAGCCCGTGTAGTCGCCGCCATCGGCCGTGTTGGCGGTCAGCGCCGCACGGAACAGGCCGCGGCCGGGGACCGTCGGGAACCGCAGCGAGCCGTGGGACTTGAGCTCGGCCCATAGCGTTTGCACCGACTCGGGCGTGTACGCGTCGCGGATCAGGGGGGCGAGATCAGCATTGTGGATTTTTGGTGCAGGCATTTTTATTCTTTTTTTTTTTTTTTCG
>MU624694.1:0-31023 GCA_025349905.2 Blastocladiella britannica
TGCGACGCTTGATGCGCGCTTGGATAGGTATATTTTTTTGATGGGCGATCGCGTGTTGTATATGGTATTCTTTCCCCTTCGCTTCACATTGTATTTTCTTGATAGGTCGAGAATAAGCAACAAGCGAGCGCGGATCACAGTAAAGGTCAAGACCGAATCCAGGATCAAAGTATCAAACGGGTCGGATCGGGAGCGGTCGGCGGGGTCGGGATGAGTGGAAATAGCTGGAATGTAAAAAAAATCTATTGGAAATATTTGGTCCGAGCGCTGGAACTGGAAAGGTGGGATATCGGAATGGCAGTGGGAAACCCAGGCTGGATGTCCATTGGTATCATGGATGGACTGGCCGAAATATCAACGAGAAAGCCGAACTAGTTTCATCCTGTCGTCAGGTCCGTTTCAGTAACAGCCAAACGAATAAAACCAGTCTGTGAACAGCCAAACGAAGAAAGAAAGAAAGAAAAAATGACAAAATTGGATTGAAAAACAACAGCAACAACAACACCAGAAGCCCTTTTTACATGACAGTGCAGCATCCCGACCCAGATGAAGAACCCGGCCCTGTCTCCTTGGGCGCTGGTGACTCGGGTGCTGAATGAATGAATGGAATCAATATATAGTCGCATTACTTAAATAAAACTAAGTACACACCATCAGCATCAGGAGCCAAAGGACTCTTGATCACCACATGGATGATCGTGTTCTCGCCCACAGGCAGCTTATGCTCTGCATAACAAGAACAAGAAAAGAGTCAGAAAGGAAGGGGAAAAAAAAGTAAAACACATGAACTGAAGTAGCGAACCAACGCCAATGCCTCCGGGACCCTCCATGAACCGGCCCAGGTGCAACAGCCGGATTTGCGATGCATGTGCTGGCTTATCCACCGTGATATCTATGTTTATATTTCTCAATATATTACCCAATTTTGGACAAAAAAAAATAGTAGGTTTACCAGTAGGCCATTCCGACATCAGCTGCGCGGCGATATCGGCCACGGCGGCCTTGGGGTCGAAGTACAGCCCGTCTTTACGCTGGCCATTGATAAACAGCAGCGAGAGACCGACTTTGCCCGGGACTGGATCGGGCATTGCGTTATTATTTGTATTATTTTTTGAATGGGAAATTCTTTTTTTAGCGGACGCGGACATGCGCGCTTACACCTTTTCACATCTCTCAATGCCTTTACACTTACTTGCGACCTCGTCGCACACTCTCTCTCGCCCAACCCCACACAGACCACTTCGGTCTGACTGATCAAACAAAACATTATGGAACGACGCCCCTCCACCTCCGTTGCACCCGCAATTCCCACTTTTAAACGTACCGGAGGAGGTATTCCCACTTCACCAAGCAAAGGCTCGGTCGCACACGATGCAAAACCACCACCACCGCCACATCCTGAAAAGCCCGATGCCATTGGTCCCCGCCGCCCGAGCATTATCTTGACGCGCCAGTCCACCGAAGTTGGGAGCCTCACTTCCGGCGCCTCCAGTATCTTTGGAATGGACGGGAGCCTGTTTGTGCCCAACATGCAAAAATCTAACATGAATCGCAAGGTACTTTTTCGTTCATTGTATGAATGTGCGATCAACGAAATCACTCAAGAATATCTTGGTCTCGTATATAGCACCCCCGAATCCTGGACCATAAAAAGTTGGGCATGACTGGCGACTTGGCCGACGACACTAGCGAGCACGACATTTCCGTGGACCCAACCGAGTGCGTTTTATAAATTTTTTTTTTTGGTGTACAAGGACACTCACTTCATTCAATAAATCATGTAACAGACTCGATCCGTACCTCTTGGCGCTCGCCGTGTGCGAATTCCAGCCCGTGGTGTTCCTTCGCGAATTCGTCTTGCACATGTTGATGGTGCTCCTGCCATTCACCGTCTTCAACGAAAAGTTCCGGATCTTTTGCTACAACCACGACTTTATTGGCACCCAGTTCGGCACTATTATTCAATGGCACATTGCCCTGTCGCTCCTGGGATGCTCGGTGATTATGGTCATGAATCGGCCACCGGCGATCCAGTGGGACGAGTTTTCAATTCTCCTGGGTCAGTATTTGATGCGGATCGTGATCATTGCCTTCAAATACGCCTTTACTTCGTATGCTTTTATTGTTATACATCTTTTTGATTGTTTTACTTATGCTCTCTGTGAATGGAATAGACCGATCGAAATCAGTCTCTTGACTCAAGAGCGGGTGGACGCGCTGTCTCGAACCATGCGCCAAGGTACAATCATTTTTTTTTGTCAAGAAGGAAAGAAAAACTGACAAATCATAACAACAACAGTCCTCACTGGCTGGAACAATCCCACCAATGAACTGGTGGAAATCCAGCTCCTGCTTGCGTCCACCCGAAACCGCCTCGATCTGACGCAGGGCCATTTCTTGATCAAGACGGACCACGTCAACCCCGAGAAACAGTCGCCGCAAGGCGAAGGCGAGGCCAAAGCAGCTGACTCAGCCCCCGTCGCAGAAAAGGTGGCAGTCCTCACTGACTTGCACACTCGCTATGCGGCCTACTTGGACGACGCAACCGAAAACTCGCAGCCGATGCACGGCGCAGCAGTATCGGGGGGAACTGGATCGGCCATTGGTGCCACCAATTCGGGAATTGTGCTTCCGACGCCCATGACCACCATGGCCCATTTGAACCGCGTCTCGGCGTACACGGTGGTCTTTGACATGATCCTCGAAAGCCTCGAGCGGGTCAAGTTCAAGAACTCGGCGTTTCTCCCTTGTTCGTAACCTCCTTTTTATAACCTCTTGTAAGGAGGCAGGTGAGTAACTGAATAAAACTTGCAACAGCCCTGTTATACACGGCCATTCCGTTCATTGCGCGAGCCTCGTATGGACTTCCCATTGCGGGTGGGACCGGATGGACCGCCATTGTGTTTTCAGTCTTGACCACGCCCATCAATCTCTTTTTGGTGCGTGCTCTCAACGTCTTAGATTTTCTGAAGGAAACCCGACATTGATTTTCTCTCCTTTCAGATGATAACCAACCTCGGCTTTATTCTCGTCTGGTACGATCTCAGCGTGAACTTTAATCAATATCAACTAACTATTGAACGATTTTGCAGTGTCACCGACTTTCAACGCCGCGAGTTCCTCTTTATGCGGCTCAAAGCGATTCTCCTGGATGGATTCATCTCGACCGCGCGATCCGCCCTGAGTTCCAACATGCCCCCGCAATCGGGATGCCCAGACCAAAACCAAAAAGGGAACATGAAAAAAGTCAAGGAGGAGGACGATGCGAGCGACGGCAATCTCGATGGGACGGGCCAACAGCAGCCCGATTGCGAGATGCGGATCAAAAAGAACGAAAAGATGCTTCTTTCGGCCGACGACCGACTGCTGGTGCGGCTGGACATGGACGACAGCCACAACTTGCTCATGTTTTGGTACACGCGGATCATTTTGCAAGATTATGGACGGCCGTACCTTCTTCGACTCCAGTTTTACATTGGGTATGTTTTCGAATGCTTGACTTGAGTCACTTTTACTGATCCGACATGTGAATGTACGCAGAACGTTCATCATCTTTTGTGTCCTGGTCGGCGTGCAACTCGCGGCATTCTTGTTTGGGTACTTGGAATCCATGACCATCGTTGCCCAGTACCAGTCGGTGGCGATTTTGATCATGATGCTGGTTCTTGTCCTCCGCGTCCTGTTCCACGGGCTGGCAGCTAACAATGAGCGCAAGCTGCATGCGGAGCAGCTCTTCAAGAAATCGGTCCGTTTGTATTTTCGCATTTGTTACTCTGACAAGTCTAACACCAAAAAAAAAAGATCGTGCTAGCAACTCGAGCAGAACGCGTCCAACACAAGACCCCAACCAAGGCCGCCGACTTGCGCGATGCCGGAAACCTGTGCTGGGTGCTGGCCAACGCATGCAACAACGACGAGTTGCTCAACGCCGTGCGGGTTCTGGGGATTCCCGTCGACTACGGACTCGTGTCATCGTTTGGAACCATCATGGCCGCGGCCATCTCCGCCGGCCTCCAATCGCTCCGATCGTCCACGGCGTACGGGAAAATGGCTCCACCGCCTCCATAACTGAAACGACAAGAACAAAAAAACAACGATATTTCTATAATACAATACTAAAAATCCGGGACTTAATGCTTGGTCTTGGCGCGCTTGACGTCGGTCCGCATCTTGGTGGCCATTTCCTCCTCGGTGCGGCGCTTCTTTTGTTTTTTCTTGAGCTCGTTGCGGGCAATCTTGCGCGTCGCGTACGCCTGCGGGTTGGTGACCGCAAGCTCGGCGCGGTCCTGTTTACGCTGCTGCCGCTTGGACTCGGCGCGCGACCGCACGTCGGCGTACACGCGCGTGAATGCGTCCTGGCCCAGCTTGCCCTGCAGCATGTCCATGAGCTCCTGGCAGAACTTGCGCAGCTCGTCCCACTCGGGGCCCTTCACCGAGTCGTCCTGGTGCGTGCGGAAGATGGGCGCCATGATCGGCGACAGGACCGGCTCCAGTTCCGATGCGGGGAGGTGGTTCGACAGCGCCGCAAAGACTTGGAACAGACTCATGCGCACCAGCGTGCCCTTGTTGCGCGACTGGTCGCGACGGGCCAGGTAGCTCAGGTAGTTGAGCGTCGACAGCAGCGGCCCACCGCGCTGCTTGCGTCGAGTCGTGGACGACGATGCAGCGGCAACCTTTTCCTCATCGTCATCGTCCTCGAGGTCGGCATCGTCCTCATGGAGGTCCTCCTCCTCATCTTGGCCATCAACTTCCATACTGCTGCTGGAAACAACAACGGCCGGCGCAAGCGAGTGCAGGTGCTTGCACAGGTAGTACAAGTTCTTGACGATCTGCGTGGCCAGGTCCTGGTTCAGGAACTGCGAGCTGAGTTGGCGCGTGACCTCGCGGATCACCGTGCGCGTGGCCTCCACGTCCAAGTCGCACTCGGCCAGGGCGCTGAAATGCTGGCCGAGGCACCGCGCCGCCGCCAACCGAACCCACGCGTGCGGGTGCACAAAGTGCGGCAGCAGCGCTTGTACCACGTCAATCTCGGTCTGCTGCGGCCGCTGCGTAATGTACTTGGTCAGCGTCAGCAGCGTCAGGTACACAAGCTTCCACTCCGTGTTGTTGGCGGGATCGGGTTTTTCGTCGTCGTCCAACGATGGCTCCTTCTCGTCGACGACGATCGTCTCGGCGGATGCGACCTTGCTCATCTCGGCCACCAGGTCGAGCTGGTCCTTGAGCAGCGCCAGCAGCACCGGCGACTCGCGGTTGGCGAGAATCAGCAAACCGTGCACCTGGGTCGCCACCGCGCGGGTGGCGTCGGCCTTGTACCACGACGCGACCATCTTGATCACCGGGTGCAAGTTGAGCAGCTTGGCTAGCAGCAGCTGCACGAGCCGGGCCGCCATTTCCTGGCACTTGGGCGACTCATCCGTGAGCGACGTCACCAAGCCCACAAACAGCAGCTGGCCGTACTCGACCAGCAAGTCCTCGGGCAGCTTCTTGATGAACCCGTGAATCAGCTCCAGTACCGACACGCGGCCTTGCTCAAACTCGTAGTTCAAGTTCTTAAGCATCCACGCCACGTGCGTGTCCATGCGCTGCTTGCCCTGCGGGTAGTTGAGCAAGAATAGCAGCATCACCGACCGACACAGATCCTGTACGTTGACCGAATGCGACGTGACCATGATGTGCGCAATCTCGGATGACATGTCGTATACCTCCTCGACCACGATCTGGCGGGCAATGATCGATTTCAGCACCGAGTACGTGACGGTGTGGGTGTCGTGGTCGCTAATCTCGGGCCGCAGCAGCCGCAGCAGCAGCTTGACGTACTTTTGCGTGAACGGCACGTAGCTGCACGACTGCATGATCGCCTGCACCAGTTTCAGCGACGCCTGGCCAATGTCCGACCGCACGTCCTGCATCGACGACAGCGTCGCAAACGTGTGCTGGAGCACCAGCGGCAGCGTCTCGCGCAGCTGTGACAGCGGTAACCGGCACATGTGCTGCATGGCGTACAGCGCCAGCGAGTAGGTCGCATTGTGCTTGGACCCAAAGCACTGGCCCACCACGTCCACGAGCGCATTGAGCATCTTGGTGTGTTCCGGGTTGGCCACGTCCAGCCGCGGACTGCGTACCACCGTCTGCAGCAAGTGGAGCCCAAACTCGACAAAAAAGTGCGCGTTGCTCTTCCACGTCGACGTGCTTGCCAAAACACGCGTAGTTTCGGTGTGCGCGGTCTGAATCAGGTCGGCCGTGGTCTCGAGCCGGTCGCCGTTGGCCAGCACAAATGTATCGGCCACCAGCGCATGCACCAGCTGCATCATCTGCTCGACCGTCAGGTCCTGGTTCTTGACGATCCCGTTGGTCATGCGCTTGAGCACGCGCTTGACCTTGTCCAAGGTGGACGCCTCGCGGGTGCGGGTCAGCACGCGCTTGACCTGGATCAGCAGCTTGGAAATCACGTTGGCCGACGCGTGCGCAGCCATCAGCTCCACGGTATCAAACGACGCGCACGCCTTGAGCTCCTTCATGGTCTTGGTGTACGCCTCGGCGTCCTTTTCGTCGCCCACCTCTCCAAAGATATCGCCGCCGACCACCTCGCACAGGTCCGCCGCGCACGCATCAAGACAAGCCGGCGACAGAGGGATGTTGGCCACGATCGCGTGCACCGTGAACCCGAGCACGTGAAGCTGGTAGCCGCGGAGCAGCGCGCCCTTGAGCTCCTTGATCATAAAAAACAGATATCGCGACCCGAGGGTCTGCATGATGCTGACCAGCGTCTGGCGGGTGGCGTTACGCGTCGACTGCGCGCGCGACCGCAGCAGCTGCGCGAGTTTGGTGAGCAGCGACGGGATCTGCACCCTCTTGGCCTCCTCGGGGAGGTACGTGATCAGGTACGTGATACCGAGCGCGATCGGGATCCGCACACTCATCGAGTCGTCGTTGCTCTGCTTGCGCGACATCAGGTACTTGAACAGCTCGGGAATGATCTTGAACGTCACCGCGTGCAGGACCTTGAGCTTGTGGTCATTGGCTGCCGCTTGGAGCGCCGCCACCGAGTCCTCGGCCTCTGCCTCGGCTTCAGCTGCTGACTCATCTTCCTCGTCAGCGTCGTCCTCTCCTGCCTTGTTGGCATCGGTCCGAACAGCAACGGCAACAGCAACGGCAGCAGGAGCCTGAATGGCATCGGCAATCTCGAAATGGAATCCGTCCAAGAACGCCACCACCACCTTCATCAGCAGCTTCTCGCGGCGTTTTTCGGTGGCGGCGCGCAGCTGGTTAAAGAACCGCCGCAGTCCAAAGTTGTACGATCCCCACGGCAGGTACTTTGCAATGGTGGTGACAGTCACGATAGCCTCGGCCGCCAAGTTCCCGTCCTTGTGCTCCATGATGTGGGTCATGAGCGGCAAAAAGATGTAGTTGAGCGTCGACGGGCGAATGGACGGGATCTGATCGCGCAAGCGCGCAAGCGCACGTAAACGACGGTGCATCTGAATGTGGTGCACATTGTCGAAAAAGCCCGACTCGTCGGCAGCGTCCGACGGCAGCAGGCACGTCATGTCCGAGAAAATCGTCAAGTCCGACATTTCGCGCACGCACGCGTTGAGCACCTTGAACCACTCGACCCGCACCGGCTCGTTGACGTGCGCCTTGAGCACCGACTTGAACGCCGGGTATAGCACGTGGTGCACGAGTGACTTGAGCGATTCTTCGCCGTGGTCGTTGTTATCAGACAGGTCCATCCCATTCTCCGTCGCGCCAAGCTGGGACTGAGCCGACCGTGATGCCGCAAGGGTCACAAACGACACGAGCGTGTGCGACGAGTTACCGCGGACGCTCAAGTCGTCGGACCGAATCAGGTGGAACAGGTTGTAGAGCACCGCAATCCACTCGAGCGACGACAGCTTGCCGCTGACCTTGTTGACGTGCACAAACGTGTTGAGCACCACGTCGTAGTCGAGCTCCTCGAACCGGCGCCGGTTGGGCTGGTTGAGTCCCTGCACGATCTTGGACACGTGGCGCAGACCCAGCGCCGTCGACAGCGTCGTGGTCAGCAGCACCAGCTGGTTGCGCGCCGACTGCGTATCCAGCTGCGTGTACAGCCGGCTGGTGGTCAAGAACACGTTGCGCACATGGTCCTGCGGGAGATGCGGGATGCACGACTCAAGAATGGACAGAATATCGGCCTTGGTCGCTGCACTCGCGCGGGGCGCAGTCAGCACCGGCAGCAGGACCGCCACCAACAGAGGCGCCTGCTCGGCGGGGACGTGTGGGGCGAGCGCCGAGCACAGCTTGATGAGACGCCACATGGCGCCGACCGACTTGGTGTTGATGAGGGGGGCACTCTGCTCAAAGAGGTAGCCCGTGACGGGCTGCAGCAGCTCGGGCCCGTGCTCGAGCACCGCAAACAGCGAGTCGAGGACCAGCGTGCGCGCGCGCTCAAAGCCCACCAAACACGCTATCATGGGCGCAAGGGCAGTGGGTGCAATCTCTTGGAATGCCTCAAAGTGGTGCACGGCCCACGCCGCGAGGAGCTGCAGGCTGGCAGAGAGCGCTGACTTGTTCTCGTGGAACATGACGGGGAGCTGCGGCGCAATAATCACCTCAAACAGGGCCGCCGTGTACGGCGTGTAGTCCTCCAAGGGAATGTCCAGCTTGAAGAGCGTGACGAGGCGGCGCATCGCGAGCTGGCGGAGGCCGTGGAGCCGCTTGAGTGTTGGGAGTTGGGATGTCGAGTCCTTGTCCTCCTCGTCGTCCACTTCTTTTTCATCATCGTCCTGGTCGGACTCGTCGTTGGCCTCATCTTCCGCGTCAGCAGAAACATCCATGCGATCCTCCTCCTCGCGCTCGCGGATGGCCAGGGTGGTGGAGCAGGCAACCGACACAAACAGGTCCAAGAGAGGGACGATAATGCACTCGAGTCGCCGGCTGATTTGCTTGATCACGTCCTCCATGAGGGTCGCAAAGCCCGCAGCGCGGCCAACGTCCAGGCTGCGCACTACGTCCATGTCGATGGTTCCGGGCTCGAGCGAGATGGGGCACATGAGGTGGAACAGCGTGGCGATTTCGCTGTCGCGGGACGCGGCGAGGTGGCTCAGGATCGCGGAGCGGCGAGTGGCAGGGGTGCCCTTGCGGCACAAGATGCGGCCGTACAGCAGGCGGAGGTAAATGGGGAACACGGCGGCCCGGTGGTGCTCCCGGAACGTCTGCTCCTCCACCACGCCATCCAAAGACACTTTTTGCAAAGTGCCGCGGAACTTGGTCTCGTCCAGCAGCTCCATAAACAGGTCGTGGTACGGGGTGTACCAGTCGAGCTTGTACGATTGGATGCACTTGAGGGCCGAGCGCTGCATCTCGGCGTCGCCACGCGTCAGGAGCTGCAGGTAGAGCGAGTACAGCACATCGGCCTTGAACACGGACGACGGCTTGAGGTGCGAAAAGAGCTCCAAAAACGCCGCCATTTTCTTGGTGGCGATCGGGTACGTGACAGTCAGCGGATCAGACGGCTCGTCAAACGACAGGTCGGTCGTGCCCGGTGCGGCGGCGGGATCAATGTCGAGCTTTAAGTCACGGTGGAAATGGTAGTACTCGTCGCGGACAAATTGTAGAAACAGGGGCACAAAAAACTTGGACCGCGATTCGGTAAACGTGTGGCCCGACAGCGCCTTGAGCACAAGGAGGTACACGTTCCAGTGGTCGACGCGCTCCACGGGCATGTTGAAGCAGCTCTCGGCAAAGAACTGGAGCGCGGTGGTTGCGGTCGAGGGGTCCAGCGTGTCAATCGCGGGGACCACCGAGGTGACCAGGTCTGGGATCGAGTCGCGGTGCTGGAACCGTAGGAGCATGCTGCTCATCAAGGGCCAGATCGCGTCGGGGGCCGCGCCAAGGACCTTGACGACCAGATCCGACGCCTGGGGCCAGAGGGGAGCAAAGTTGACAGTAAAGAGTGCGAGTGCGTAGCGCGACACCACTTCGAGTGAGATGGAGCTCTTGCTCTTGACGGCCGTCGCCGACCCGAGGCTGAGCCCAAGGTTCTTGAGGTGCATGGCCTTCGCGCGGTGCGCTTCGAGCGAAATGCCAATCGACTCGGCCTTGGCGCAGTGGCCAATGAGCTCGTCCGTGTCGCGGAGGAAGGATAGCGATGCCAGGACTGGCTGGCGAACAATGTGCTGCTGCGACGACACGAGGCACACCAGCTTGGCCACCCACGCGGCGCGGGTATCGGCCGTCAGAGTGCTTGACGCCTGCAGGTAGCTGGCAAGAACAGTGACCAGGTAAGGGCACTCGACCACGGGTACTTGCGCAACGATACGATCCACGTCGGCGTTCACGAGGCGCTGCGAAAGGAGCGCATCAAGCGCGTGACTAAACAGTTTGGAATTGGCCAGCGTGGCACCAAGCACCGAGATCAGGGCGGCTTGCAGGTCTGCGGGGGCAATATCGAGCTTGGTAGCCACCGCCACGGCCGCCACGACACGGCGATCATTGTCGGCACTACTGATTTGTTGTTCGTAGGAATGGAGCACCTCGAGCACAGGGAAATCCGCGTCAAACATGAGCTTGCCCGCTGGCGTGATGATGGAGCGTGCAGACGAGTGGAGGAGCGTGGCGTGCGAGAGCACATCGGCCAAAAACGCAAGGACCAGATCTTGGTCCAGATTGCGCCAGTTGGTCGTCAAGAACCGAACCGTCAGCGGCAGCACAACCGACGTGTAGCTCTCGTATTTGTCGCGGAGCAAGGCGCGGTGGAACTCGAGCAATGCGTCCAGGGACACGCCGGGATGCACCACTACGCGCTCCAGCGTGGTCATGCGCTTGATGACGTCCTCGTACGATGCGTGCACCAGGAGCGACGCAAAGAGGGCAACTGCCTCTGCGGGCGGGTGTTCCAGCGGGACAACGATGCGCGCAAAGGCGTCCATGAGCGCAGAGAACGACGGCACCAATGTCCCACCACGAGGGGGGATCGTGCCCTGGATGTAAGCTGCGCCGCGAGCGGGGTGAATGGACCAGGCTTCCACCAGAGCGGTGAAGAGCGGTTTGTTGGTGGACACGGTGGTGTGAAACAAGATCGCGCTGATGGTGGAGCACACGACTGTATCGCGAGCAGGCGCGCTGGCAACGGAGAGAGATTCGCGGAGTAGCGTGGCGAGCATGACCGCGGTGCACGAATGCATGGTGCGAGAGACGTGGTTAACGGTCTCGGCAAAGAGCCGACCGACGGCCGTGGCGTACGAGGTGACAGTGGATGGCGGCTCATTGTCCACCGAGCTCAAGATGTGGGCGACCACGGTGGTGACGAGCTCGCGTCGCTTGAGCTTGCGGAGCAAAAACGACATGGATTCCGCGGCAAACTGGCGCACGTGGGCCTTTTGTTCATGGCCGCGGCCAAGCAGGGGTGCCAGCATATCGTAGACGGCCGGAACCGCCTTGAGGACAGATTTTTCCAGGTATTGTAAGAGCAGTGCGACGGCTTGGAATCCGTGCTGAATTTTTTTTTTTTTGCCCAAGTCGTTAAATAACTGTCCACAAATGTAGAAAAGTACAAAGAACGCGTACTGCGACAGTTTTTGCGTCGTGGATCCGCAGAATAGGGTGGATCGCGCGAATGATGGCGCCTAGATCGGAAAACAAGTCCTGGCGCAGATCTTTTGCGAGCATGACAATCAAGCTAATACGCATAAAAAAAAGTGAGCCTACTGTTGCGCCCAATAGAAGCATAAACAAAAACGCACTCGAGAAGCGGTTCCAGTGCCAGCGAATCCTTGACGGCCAGATGGTGGAGGAGGGCCGCAACCAGCGTGTCCTTGTGGTGAATCACGAGCGTCAGCGACTGGGTCATGGGCATGACCTGGCGCACAAACTGGGAAAAGTGCTCGGTGCAGTTGAGCTCTTGCCAGGCGGCAATGGCGTTGACAAAGTGCGAGTCGTGAATATCGACGGACGCGTCCGCAGCAGCCGGCGCGTCCCCGTCGTCGACCATGGCATTGCGGGCCAGCGATGTCTTTTTGACATCGATGCGGATCGTTTTGATGAGATCGTTGAATGATTTGAACTGTAATCACGGCCACCACGGTCAGTCAGACCTTTTATGAGATCGAGGTAAGGAAAGGCGAACAGACCTTCCAGCGGTTCGCGCCGCCGCCAGTGGCGAGCTCACGTCCTTCTGCAGACATGGTTGATTTTGTTGATAGTAACGGGGTACGCGTATTCGTATTGGAATCCGTCAGAACGTGTCGAAAATACTCTTAATTCATGTAATATTTTCGGAAAAAAATTTGGTCACGGGGACGGTCGCCACCTCATGGCAAAAGCAAAAAATGCCCATGTCCTCACGCACCACTGTCTCTGACTTGGGCATGGTGCTTTTCTCCAAGTGAAAAGTGCCGAGTGACGTGGAGACAGATCGTTTCCCACGAAAAACCCTCGCTTGTTGAGGTGATGTGAAAAAAGTTTGCTTGCCTGTTTTTTTGGATTTTCCCATCACGAACCAAACTTGTTGGTCCTTTCCTCCACTTCTTGCCCGAAAAAAATATCCCATCCGTATTTATTATTATTTGCACCACCATTCATTGTCGATTGCAGCGGCACCGAACCGATCGCATTCATCTACCAAATAGTCCAAGAGAGAAGGTACACACATCTTTTTAGAATGAATGCATATGCATCTGATCGCTTGACCATTCAATCAACTCACCAATATACAATGAGATTTAGCCTGCATTCCGCCCAATTTTGAAATCCAATAACTGACCATGGCGGACAAAAAAGACAAGGAGGAGGAGGCGCCCGCGCTTGTTGTTGACCCTCGCCTCGACTGGTTTTGTGATCCGCTCATCAAGATCCTGAAAATCAAGGCCGACAAATGGAAAAAGACGACCACGATCGCAGAAAACTGGTATGTACTTGGCACTGCTCGACTTGAGAACCAAGTGAAAACTAAACGAAAAACACAATAGCGAAACAATGACCAAATTCCTCGACGACAACTCGATCGCCTGCCTCTTCTTTACCCTCAACTCCCGCGAGGAGGTGGTCCCGTTTACGGCCGGATCGCCACAATTCCCAAATACTCTGAAAAAGAAGGTGATTTACTTTCTCAAGCAATCGATCCTTGCTGGCACGCCGCACGAGGGCACCATCACAAAGGACCGCCTCGACAAGGAGTTTATTGTTGGCGATCTCGCTTCGAACCCACTCGAGTTTTTGTCGACTGTCCTCGAGGACGTGTACCTCCCAATTCTCAGCAACAAGGGCAACCTCGACGGCTGGCCCGATGTGGTCGCCAACGACGTGATGCGTCTGCTCCGGAACTGCCAGGGCAATGTCTTTGTGACGAATGGCCTGATCAAGGTATGAATGGACTTGGAGCTTTTTTTTTTGGTAACAACACCACCTTATTTCATAAAATGTGGAACAGGGCAAGACGATGCTTCCGCTCCCACAAGGAGCCGATGGCGAGGGCGCCATTGACGCCAAGAGCTCAATGCACTCGCTCGAAAATGCCGTCATGGACTGGCAGCACCAGGTGCAAAAGGTTCTCTCCACCTCGTCTGCGGCGCCGCTCGACGAAGGCAAGAACCCGGGACCGCTGGTGGAGATCGAGTTTTGGCAAGCCCGCGCCGCCAACTTGCGCGGCATTGATGAGCAACTCTCGGGACCCAAGGTTGCCCGGATCGGCGCCACCCTCATGGAGTCCAAGAGCACCTACTACTCGGCATTTGCTGGCATCATTCAAGAGGTGAAGCTGGGTATGTTGTATATTTGCATATTGCCACAAACGTCATCTCATCAACTCAAAAATATATATATATATGAAAACAGCCCTGGCCGAAGCAAGCGATATCTCGCTCTACCTGCAGACGCTACGCCCGCATGTTGAGAAGATCTCTCAGGGCGGCGACTTGGCAGAGCTCTCGGTCTCCATTGTGCCACTCTTCCACACGATCCTGATGATTTGGGAGCGTTCTGCGCACTACAACGCGCCCAACCGGCTGACGGTCCTGCTGCGCGAGATTGCCAACGACATCGTCGAGGCCGCCAAGGGATACCTGTCCAACGAGCTGTTTGCGATCGATCCCGAAGAGGCCATGGACAAGATCCGCGTCACGCTCAAGTTCACTGATACGTTCCGCGACGTGTTTGCCGCGTACCGCACAAAAGTCTCCGAGTCGCCGCGTCAGTGGAACTTTGACGCCAAGACAGTCTTTTCGCGGTTTGAGCGGTTCTCTGACCGCGTGCGCACCATTGGTGAGCTCTTTGAGACCATCATCGAGTTTATGCGCCTGGAAAAGATCGAGGTCGGCGGCACCAAGGGCAAGATCCTGTCCAACCAGGTCGTGACCATCTTCAACGAGTTCTCCAACGCCATGATGGGGTTCAAGAACATCAAGTACGATATGCTCACTGTGTCGTCCAATGCCGACAAGCCCACCGACGAGGAGTTCAAATTTGAGGCAGATGTGGGCCATTTCCGCGAAATCGTCGAGGACTTGGACCGCCGGATCGGCACCATTCTTTGCCAGGCGTTCGAGGACTGCTCGGGCCTCGCCATGTGCTTCCGCTTGCTCGAGTCGTTTTCGGGCCTCTTGAACCGCAAGGTGATCCAGACTGACCTGTCCCCCAAGTACTTTTCGCTCATCAAGCTCATGATTGAGGAGCTGGTGGATGTGACGGGCATTTTCGCGGCCAAGAAGGACAACCCACCAATCCACCCGAACCTGGCCCCCGTCACAGGCGCGCTGATGTGGTGCTCGGAGCTGCGCCGCCGTATCGATGGCAACTACAGCAAGATTGCGGCGCTCAACCACACGGCATGCGGCGACAACGAAGAGGCCACGCTGATGCGCGCCAAGTACACGTCGCTCATGTCCTCGATCGCCGTGTTTGAGGAGACCACCTTCACGACCTGGACCGCGTCCATCATTGACGACTCGGAGGCAAACCTGTCCAAGCCGCTCCTGGTTCGCATGCCCACCGTGTCGGACGCAGAGGCCGACGGCAAGCTGAGCAACCTCCAGGTCAACTTTGATCCAAAAGTGGTGGCCCTGCTTCGCGAGGTCAAGTACTTTGAGAGCTACTTGAAGAAATCGCCGCCGCAGACGCCCGGTGGCGGCAACGCGCCCGCATCGCCAACCAACGACGCACCCATGGCATCATCGTCCGAGTACACATTCCAGCTGCCCGACAAGGCAGAAAACATTTACAAGAACGGCGAGACTCTGCGCGCCTATGTTGAGCAGCTCAACCACGTCACGGGCCTGTACAACACGGTCATGGAGACGGCACTGGACGTGGAGCGCCCGCTGATTCAAGCCACCATCGACGACATTGACGAGTTTGTCGCGGTTGCGCTGTCCACCCTCAACTGGCGCTCGGACGAGGTCGGCCCTTACATCAAGGAGCTCGCAGCCAAGGTGACCAACTTGTCCATGACCCTGACGCTGATCAAGTCGAACGTCACCAAGATGGCCGACATCATGCGCCAGTGGTGCAACAACCCGCTGATTGAGCGCAAGGACTCGAAAAAGGCGCTCAACGTGGAGGAGGTCGGTCCCAAACTCAAGGTGGCGTACGAAAACATTCGGGCCGATGGCGCCCGCATCACTGCGTTGCTGGAGGAATCACGTGCCGCGCTAAAGGTCGACAATGTGGAAGAGCCCGCGTGGCAGCGCTACCTACGCTACGTGGACGAGCTCGTGTGCGACGGGTTCACCGCCGTCATCAAGCTGTCGCTCCGCTACTTGCTCGACAACACTGACGCCGCGTACTTGAAGCAGACAGACGCGCCACCATTGCTCGAGGCCAAGCTCGAGCTGCAGACCAACCACTTGCTCTTTACGCCGTCCATGGATGACGAGGCCGGCAACTCGGTCCTCCGCATCTCGGGCGAGCTGCTCAACGGCATTTACAACATTTCGACGCTCATGGAGCGCATCTACCATGACCCGGACGCCATTACCACGTCCATGGCGGGAACTGGGCACGAAGCTGCAGCCGACGGCGGTGAAGAAGGTGCGCTCTCTGCGTCTGCTAATGGTGGTGGCATTAATGGCACCGAGGATGCGTCCAACGGCGACCACACGTCGCTGCTCGCCGAGGGCCACGACAGCGCTGCCGCCAACGGCAACGGCCACGACTCTGCCGCCGCGGCCGAGAATGCGGTTGCGCGCGCGCTGATGGAGCAAAACCACTACCTGGGCGAAATGACGGCCAACGACGAGCTCTCCGAGATCAAGGACGAGATTAGCTTCCGCGTCCGCAAAATCATGGAAGAGTGCGGCGCGTACCGCGAGTCGTACGACCAGTTCTCGTACCTGTGGACCGAGAACCGCAACGAGTACATGGAGCGCTTCCTCTCGGACCACTCGGACAAGAAGGGCGATGGTGCCGGCGGCGAGGGCGAAGAAGATGCCGACGCCGCCGCCGCCACGGATGCGGCCGCGGCCGCCGAGGTCAAGGACGACGCCCACGAGTTCAAGGGCTCGGTCACCACCAATCCGCAACAGCTCGAAAAGTTTGACCTCGAAATCAAAAAGTTTGAGAGCATTCACAAGAAGGTGATGGCGCTGGAGCCCGACGTGGTCTTTAGCGGGTGGTTCAAGGTCGATGTCCGGCCCCTCAAGCAGTCGCTCAACCTCAACGTGAAAAAGTGGTCGTACACGCTGACCAAGTACCTGCTGGACGATGCTGTCAACACGCTGAACGAGCTTTCGCGCTTCATTCGAACCACGCACGACGGACTGGACATGAAGATTGCCGAGGGCGAGTACGACTCGCTGGTGCACGCCATGAACCTGTTGCACGGCGTCAAGCAGCGCACGCAAACCACCGACAACATGTTTGACCCGATGCGCAAGACCGTCAACATGCTCAAGCAGTTTGGGGTCGAGTTGCCCGACGACTCGGTCAAGCTGCTGAACGAGCTGCCGGAAAAGTGGTCCGACATGAAAAAGCAGGCGTCGTCGGTGCGCGACCAGGTGGCGCCGCTGCAGTCGATCGAGGTGGACTCACTCCAGAAAAAGTGCAACAAGTTCGAGATGAAGGTGCACGAGTTCCGCGAGGAGTTCCGCAAAAAGGCGCCCTTCAAGTTTGAAGTGGGCCCTGTTCATTCTTACTCGCGGCTGGACTCGGTGCACGGCGACGTCACGGTCATGGAGGGCGAACACACGGCCATCAAGCGCAGCAGCGAGATCTTTGAAATCAACCTGCCCCATTTCAAGCAGCTCGGCGACTGCCGGCGCGACATTGGTATGCTCAAGCAGGTGTGGGACGTGGTGGGTCTGGTCACGTTCATGTTTGAGGAGTGGCGCATGACGCTCTGGACCGAGATCGACGTGGACGTCATGGACGGCAAGTGCCGCGACCTGGCGAAAGAGCTGCGCCGCATGGACAAGGAGATCAAGGGCTGGGACGTGTACTCAGGGCTCGACCAGATGGTCAAGGACATGATCACGTCGCTTCGCGCCGTTGGCGAGCTGCGTAGCTCGGCCATTCGCGACCGCCACTGGAAGCAGCTCATGAAGACCACGGGCGTGTCGTTTGTGCTCACCAACGACCTCAAGTTTCAGGACCTGCTCAGTCTGCAGCTGCACAAGTACGAGGACGACGTCAAGGCGATTGTGGACCGCGCCACCAAGGAGCTATCCATGGAAAAGGTGCTCAACGAGCTCACCAAGATCTGGACCACCATGGAGTTTACCTACGAGATACACGAGTCGACGGGCACGCCACTGCTCAAGACGTCCGAGGAGCTCATCGAGACGCTCGAGGACAACCAGGTCATGCTCCAAAACATGATGACGTCCAAGTACGTGAGCTACTTTTTGGACCAGATCACCAAGTGGCAAAACACGCTCGGGACCGTCGACTCGGTCACGTCGCTCTGGAACGAGGTGCAAACGACATGGTCGCACCTCGAGTCCATTTTCATTGGGTCCGAGGACATTCGCGCCCAGCTGCCCGAGGACTCGAAGCGGTTCGACCACATTGACAAGACGTACAAGTCGCTCATGACCGACGCGTCCAAGACGCCCAAGGCCGTGGATGCCTGCACGCGAGAGGGGCTCTTTGAGATGCTCGAGAACCTCCAGGGCCAGCTGTCGCTCTGCGAAAAGTCGCTGGCCGAGTACCTTGAGACCAAGCGGTTGGCGTTCCCGCGATTCTACTTTGTGTCCGGATCGGATCTGCTCGATATTCTCGCCAAGGGGAACCGGCCCGTGGCGGTCGCCGGCCATTTGAGCAAGCTCTTTGACAACATGGCGCGGCTCGAGTTCCAGCAGGGTGCCAACGGCGAGGTAACCAAGACCGCCATCGGCATGTACTCCAAGGAGGACGAGTACGTCAAGTTCCCCGAGCCGTGCGAGTGCACCGGCGCGGTCGAGGTGTGGCTCAACCGCATCGAGGCCACCATGAAGGGCTCCCTGCGCACGCTGCTCTCGGATGCGGTCGTCACGTACGAGGAAAAGCCGCGTGAGCAGTGGATCTTTGACTACCCGGCGCAAGTCACTCTGGCTGGCACGCAGGTCTGGTGGACGACCGAGGTCAATGTGGCGTTTGGCCGCCTCGAGGAGGGATACGAAAACTCCATCAAGGATTACTACAAGAAGCAGTGCTTGCAGCTCACGGCGCTCATCACCCTGATTCAGGGCCAGCTGTCGTCTGCGGACCGACAAATGATTATGGCCGTGTGTACGCTGGACGTGCACGCGCGTGACATTGTCGCCAAATTGATTGCCGAAAAGGCCGAGAACGCGCAGTGCTTTAGTTGGCAATCGCAGCTGCGGCTGCGTTGGGACGACATTGAGAACGATTGCTTTGCCAACATTTGCGACGCCAAGTTCCGATACAACTACGAGTACCTCGGCAACACGCCGCGTCTCGTGGTCACGTCCCTCACGGATCGCTGCTACATTACGCTCACGCAGTCGCTCCACTTGGTCATGGGCGGCGCCCCCGCCGGCCCCGCTGGGACAGGCAAGACCGAAACCACCAAGGATCTGGGCAAGGCGCTCGGCATCATGGTGTACGTCTTCAACTGCTCGGACCAGATGGACTACAAGTCGGTCGGCAACATTTACAAGGGCCTGGCGCAGTCGGGGACCTGGGGCTGCTTTGACGAGTTTAACCGCATTGCCGTCGAGGTGCTCTCGGTAATTGCCACGCAAGTCAAGTCGATCCAGGATGCACTCAAGGCCAAAAAGAAGCGCTTCCAGTTCCAGGGCGAGGAGATTCGCCTGCAGTCGACGGTCGGCATCTTCATCACCATGAACCCGGGTTACGCTGGCCGCGCCGAGCTGCCCGATAACCTCAAGGCGCTCTTCCGCCCGTGCTCGATGGTAGTGCCAAACTTGGAGCTGATTATGGAAATCATGCTCATGGCCGAGGGTTTCGTGGAGGCTGGCATTTTGGCCCGCAAGTTCAACACCATGTACAAGCTCAACCGCGAGCTCCTCTCCAAGCAAGACCACTATGATTGGGGATTGCGCGCCATCAAGTCGGTGCTGGTCGTGGCCGGCTCGCTCAAGCGCGCCGAGCCGACGCTTCCCGAGGAGCACGTGCTCATGCGTGCCCTGCGTGATTTCAACATCCCCAAGATTGTCACAGACGACGTGCAAGTCTTTATGGGATTGATTAGCGATTTGTTCCCCAAGATTGAGGTGGCACGCAAGCGCAGCGAGAATTTCGAGTCCGAGATCCGCAAAGCGACTCTCGAGAACGGTCTCCAGATTGAGGAAAACTTTATTCTCAAGGTGGTGCAGACCGAGGAGTTGCTGGTCGTGCGTCACTGCGTGTTCCTCATTGGCAATGCCGCCACGGGCAAGTCCCAGATCTGGAAGACGCTCGCGCGCACCTACAACAACATGGGCCGCAAGTGCACTTTTGCCGACCTGGACCCGAAAGCCGTGACCACCGACGATTTGTTTGGGTTCATCAACCCAGCCACCCGCGAGTGGAAGGACGGGCTGTTTTCGTCGCTCATGCGCGACTTTGCCAACATGCCCGGGACCGACCCCAAGTGGATTGTGCTGGACGGCGACATTGACCCGGGATGGATCGAGTCGCTCAACACGGTCATGGACGACAACAAGGTGCTCACACTGGCGTCCAACGAGCGCATCCCGCTCAAGCCGCACATGCGGTTGATTTTCGAAATTGGGGATCTCAAGTACGCCACGCCGGCGACTGTGTCGCGCGCGGGTATTCTGTATGTCAACCCGACCGATCTCGGGTGGTCGCCGTACATGCAGTCGTGGCTCGACAAGCGCGAGGACGCGGCCGAAAAGAGCACGCTCCTGGTGCTGTTTGAGCGCTACGTGAACCCGTGCCTGGACGCGCTCCGCAGCGGCCGCTTCAAGATGGCCCACGTGGAAGATTTCTCCATGGTGCAGACACTGTGTAGTATTCTCGAGGCCCTCCTCACGCCGCAAAACACGCCCAAGGGCTGCGACAAGGAGTGGTTTGAGATTTACTTTTGCTTTGCCGCCGCGTGGTCGTTTGGCGGCGCCCTGTTCCAGGATCAGATGATTGACTACCGCAACGAGTTCTCGAAATGGTGGAACACTGAGTTCAAGACCGTCAAGTTCCCGCCCAACGGCACCATTTTCGACTACTATGTCGAGCCTGAGACCAAGCGGTTCCTGCCGTGGACGGACCGGGTGCCCAAATTCGAGTTTGACCCAGAGATCCCGCTCCAGAGTGTGCTAGTCCACACGCCCGAGACCACGCGCGTGCGGTACCTGCTCGACCTGCTGGCCGATAATGGCAAGCCGGTGCTGCTGGTCGGAACTGCCGGGTGCGGCAAGACAGTGCTGATGCAGGACAAGCTCATGAGCTACGGCGAGGACCGCATGATTGTCAACATTCCGTTCAACTTTTACACGTCCGCGTGGTCGCTGCAGCCGGTCCTGGAGAAGCCACTCGAGAAGAAGGCCGGCCGCAATTTCGGTCCCCCCGGCGCCAAAAAGCTCATTTACTTTGTGGACGACCTCAATATGCCCGAAGTGGACAAGTACGGCACCGTGTCGCCGCATTCGCTGCTCCGGCAGCACCTCGATTACCGGCACTGGTACGACCGCCAAAAGCTGACGCTCAAGGAGATCCACAACTGTCAGTACGTGGCGTGCATGAACCCGACCGCGGGCAACTTTACCATCACGTCGCGGCTGCAGCGCCACTTTTCGGTGTTTTCCGTCAACTTCCCCGGTATCGACTCGCTGCAGTCGATTTACAACTCGATCTTGCAGGGCCACTTGGGCACCATGTCGATGGCGGTGCAGCGCACGGGCGAAAAGCTGGTGACCACGTCGCTGGCTTTGCACAAGAAGGTGGCGAGCACGTTCCTGCCCACGGCGGTGAAATTCCACTACATTTTCAACCTGCGCGACCTGTCCAACATTTTCCAGGGCGTGTTGTTTGCGCAAAAGGACGTGCTCAAGGAGCCGGTCGAGCTGGTGCGGCTATGGATTCACGAGACAACGCGCGTCTACGGCGACAAGCTTCTCGAGTTGGCGGACATGCAGGCGCTGACGGTCATGCAGCGCGAGTCGGCAAAAAAGAATTTCGAGGATATGGACCAGTCGGTGATTTTCGCCGAGCCGCTGATTTACACGCATTTCGCCGGTGGGATTGGCGAGCCCAAGTACTGCGGCGCCAAGGACTGGGGCTCCCTGAAAAAGATTCTTGAGGAAGCGCTCGAGCAGTACAATGAGGTCAATGCCGCCATGGACCTGGTTCTGTTTGAGGACGCAATCTTCCACATCTCGCGCATCAGCCGCATTCTCGAGTCCCCGCGCGGGAATGCGCTGCTTGTCGGTGTCGGCGGTTCCGGAAAACAGTCGCTGGCGCGTCTGGCATCGTCCATGTCGTCCATGTCCGTGTTCCAAATCACGCTGCGCAAGGGCTACGCGATTGCCGACTTGAAAATCGACCTGTGCGGGCTGTACATCAAGACGGGCCAAAAAAAGCAGCAGATCATGTTCTTGCTGGCCGACTCGCAGGTCGCGGACGAAAAGTTTTTGGTCCTCATCAACGATCTGCTCGCATCGGGCAACATCCCGCAGCTGTTCCCAGACGAGGAGGTGGAGAACATCATCAACTCGATGCGCAACGAAGTCAAGGCGCTCGGGCTCGTCGACACACGCGAGGCGTGCTGGGACCAGTTCATCAACAATGTGCGGCGCAACTTGAAAGTGGTGCTGTGCTTTTCGCCCGTTGGCGGCACGCTGCGATCCCGGTGCCGCAAGTTCCCCGCCATTGTCAACTCGACCCAGATCGACTGGTTCCACGAGTGGCCGCTGGAGGCGCTCGAGTCGGTGGCGACGCGGTTCATTGAGAGCTGCGAGCTGGTCTCGCGCGAGCTCAAGAAGCCTGTCACCAAGTTCATGGCGTTTGCGCACCAGGTCGTGAACGAGGTGAGCAAAAAGTACCTTGTCAACGAAAAGCGCTACAACTACACCACGCCCAAATCGTTCCTGGAGCTCATCAACCTGTACAAGCTCATGCTCGAAAAGAAATCGAACGAGCTGATGCGGTCCATGGAGCGCCTCGAGAACGGTCTCACCAAGCTGGAGAGCACCGCCGCCCAGGTGGACGATCTCAAGGCCAAACTGGCCACGCAGGAGGTGGAGCTGCGCACCAAGAACGAGGAGGCCGAGCGGCTCATTGAGCGAGTTGGTGTCGACACGGAAAAGGTCAACAAGGAAAAGGCCATTGCCGATGCCGAGGAGCGTAAAGTGGCCGACTTCACCAAGGAGGTGCAAGAAAAGCAGCGCCAGTGTCAGGAGGACCTGCGTGCCGCCGAACCGGCGCTTGCTGCCGCCGCCGCCGCGCTCAACACGCTCAACAAGGCCAACTTGACGGAACTCAAGTCTTTTGGTTCGCCATCCGAGGAGGTGGTCAGCTGCGTGGCCGCGGTCATGGTGCTCATGTCGCCCGCGGGCAAGATTGCCAAGGACCGCAGTTGGAAGGCGGGCAAGAACATGATGGCCAAGGTCGACAGTTTCCTCGAGAACTTGATCACGTTCAACAAGGAAAAGATTGACCAGAGCAACCTGGACGCGCTCGAGCCGTACCTCAAGAACGAGAACTTCAACGAGGAGTTTATGAAGTCCAAATCCAGTGCCGCCGCTGGTCTCTGCTCGTGGGTCGTTAACGTGGTCATGTACTACCACGTGTATTGCGACGTGGAGCCCAAGCGTAAGGCCTTGGAGGTGGCCACCACAGACTTGGCCACTGCGCAGTCCAAGCTGGCCGACATCAAGGCCAAGATTGGCGACCTCGACAACAACTTGGCCACGCTGAAGGCCCAGTTTGAAAAGGCCACTGCCGACAAGCTGCGTTGCGAGGAAGAGGCACGCGCCACACAGGAGACCATTGTCCTGGCCAACCGGCTCGTGGGCGGCCTCGCGTCCGAGAAAGTCCGCTGGAGCGAGTCGGTGGCCAAGTTCCGCGAGCAGCAAAAGACGCTGGCCGGCGACGTACTGCTGGCGTCCGCGTTCATTTCCTACGTTGGCTGCTTTAGCAAGCGCTACCGCACGGAGCTCATTGACGAAAAGTGGATGCCGTACCTCAAGGACCCGGCCACGGGCGTTCCCATGTCCAACAATCTCGACCCGCTCGACATCTTGACCAACAGTGCCGAAATTGCCCGCTGGAACAATGAAGGGCTGCCGACCGATCGGGTGTCACTAGAGAACGCCACCATGGTCACCAACTGCAAGCGCTGGCCGCTGATCATTGACCCGCAGCTGCAGGGGATCAAGTGGATCAAGAACCGCGAAGGCCCTAACCTTAAAGTGGTGCGATTGGGCCAGCGTGGGTACCTGGATCTGATTGAAAAGGCCGTGTCGGCGGGCGATGCGTGCCTGATTGAGGATCTGGGGACCACCATTGACGCGGTGCTCGACCACATTATTGGGCGCAACACCATCAAAAAGGGCAAGGCCATTCGTATGGGCGACCGCGAGATCGAGTACGACCCCAACTTTAAGCTCATCCTGCAAACGCGGCTGCCCAACCCGCACTACCCGCCCGAGATTCAGGCGCAAACGACGCTTGTCAATTTCACCGTGACCATTTCGGGTCTCGAGGACCAGCTGCTGGCCGATGTGGTCAAGGCCGAGCGGCCCGATCTCGAGGAGACTAAGGCGGAGCTGACCAAGCAGCAGAACGAGTTCAAGATTCGGCTCATGGATCTCGAGGACGCACTGCTGTCGCGCCTGTCATCGGCGCAGGGCAACTTCCTAGGAGACTATGCGCTGGTGGAGAATTTGGAGACGACCAAGCGCACGGCCACCGAGATTGAGGTCAAGGTCGAGGAGGCGAAAAAGACCGAGAAGCGCATCAACGAGACGCGAGAGCTGTACCGCCCCGTGGCGTCGCGGTCATCGCTGCTCTATTTTTTGCTCAACGACCTGTGGCAGATTCACCCCATGTACCAGTACTCGCTTAATGCGTACAAGGTGGTGTTCCAGCGCGCGATCCAGACCGCCGAGGCGTCCGAGGACATCAAGGAGCGCGTGGTGGCGCTGATTGACAACATTACGCACCGCACCTACCTGTACACGACGCGCGGGCTGTTTGAGCGCGACAAGCTGATTTTCACGGCGCAAATGGCGTTCCAGATTCTGCTGGGCCAGGGCGACATTGACCCGACCGAGCTGGACTTTTTGCTACGCGCCCCCAAGATCTTTGGCGTCAACTCGCCCGCCGAGTGGCTGTCGACGTCGTCGTGGCAGACCATCAAGGCACTCTCGAACTTGGAGCCGTTCCGGTTGCTGCCCAACGACATTGAGGGGTCGAGCAAGCGTTGGAAAAAGTACTGCGAGTCGGAGGCGCCCGAGAACGAGAACTTGCCGGCCGAGTGGAAGTCCAAGACGCCCATGCAAAAGCTGTGCATTTTGCGCGCGCTGCGGCCCGACCGCATGTCGTACGCGGTGCGCGGGTTCATTGGCCTCAAGATGGGTCCCAAGTACGTTGACTCGTCACGCATCCCGCTCACCCGGACCTACGAAGAGACGACCAACATCACGCCCGTGTTCTTTATTTTGTCGCCCGGAGTGGACCCGGTCAAGGAGGTGGAGGCCGTGGGCCGCACTCAGGGCGTGGCCGAAGACCTGGGCAACTTCCACAACGTGTCGCTGGGCCAGGGTCAGGAGGTGATTGCGGAGCAAAAGCTCGACATTGCGCACAAGCACGGCGGGTGGGTGATGCTGCAAAACATTCACTTGGTCGCGAAATGGCTGCCGTCGCTGGAAAAAAAGCTGGAGGCGCTGATGCAGGACGCGCACCCGACGTTCCGCGTGTACCTGTCGGCGGAACCCGCGGGCGACCCGGCGTACCACATCATCCCTACGTCGATTTTGCAAGCGTCCATCAAGATCACCAACGAGCCGCCCACGGGCATGAACGCCAATTTGCACCGCGCGCTCGACAATTTCAACCAAGAGACGCTCGAGCGGTGCTCCAAGGAGGCCGAGTTCAAGGGCATTTTGTTTGCGCTCTGCTACTTCCACGCGGTGGTGCTCGAGCGGCGCAAGTTTGGCACCCAAGGGTGGAACCGCTCGTACCCGTTCAGCACCGGCGACCTAACCATCTCGGTGGACGTGCTGTACAACTACCTCGAGGCATGGGCCAAGGTGCCGTGGACCGACTTGCGGTACATGTTTGGCGAGATCATGTATGGCGGGCACATTTCCGACGACTGGGACCGCCGGCTGTGCACGTCGTACCTCGAGGTGTACATTCGCGAGGAACTGCTCGAGGGCGGGTTTGAGCTGGCACCCGGGTTCCCGGCGCCGCCGAGTCTCGACTACAAGGAATACCACCGGTACTTGGACGAGACGTTGCCGGCCGAGTCGCCGTACCTGTATGGCCTGCACCCGAACGCCGAGATTGGCGTGCTGACCAAGATGGCCGAGAAGCTGTTCAAGACGCTGCTCGAGATGCAGCCACGCGACGCGGCCGCGGGAAACGCCGTCAGCCGCGAGGAAAAGGTCAAGGCCACGGTCGACGAGATTATGGGGACACTGCCAGACTCGTTCAATGTTCCCGAGCTGATGGCGCGGGTGGAGGAGCGCACGCCGTTCATTTCAGTGGCCTTACAAGAGTGCGACCGGATGGCGATGCTGACGACCGAGATCAAGCGGTCGCTGCGCGAGCTGGATCTCGGGCTCAAGGGCGACTTGACCATCACCGAGGCCATGGAGGCGCTGATGAACGCCATCTTCTTTGGATCGATCCCGGCCCAGTGGGAGAAGCTGGCGTACCCGTCGCTCAACCAGTTTGCGGCGTGGTACGCGGACCTACTGCAGCGCATCAAGGAGCTCGAGATGTGGGTGGCCGAGTTCCAGCTGCCGGCGGTGGTATGGCTGCCGGGCCTGTTCAACCCGCAGTCGTTCCTGACCGCGATCATGCAAACCACCGCGCGCAAGAACGAGTGGCCGCTCGACCGCATGGTGCTGACGGTCGAAGTGCTCAAGAAGCCGCGCGAGGAGTGCACGGCGCCACCACGCGAGGGCGCCTACATTCACGGCCTGTTCATGGAGGGTGCGCGCTGGGACGGCAACACTGGATGTATTGCCGAGTCGTTCCTCAAGGAGCTCACGCCCGCAATGCCTGTGGTGTTTGTCAAGGCGATCCCGGTCGACAAGCGCGAGACCAAGGGCATTTACGAGTGTCCCATGTTCCGCACTCGGCAGCGCGGTCCCACCTACGTGTGGACCTTCAACCTCAAGACCAAGGAGCTGCCGGCCAAGTGGGCGCTGTGCGGCGTGGCATTACTTCTCTCAGCCGAGTAGAGGCCTTCCTTATTTATTTTTAACTCATAATGTATCCGATTTCTTTATTGTGCTCGTGCTCGATTTCGTTGGCCTTGTTGGTTGTTTTAATATTTCGACATGCGTGACTCCTCCCTGCGCAATGCACTGCAGGTCGACAGGGTTGCTGCCTTGGCCCAGCGTGAGGAGGGCCTTATTGTAGTTTTTCTTTTCATACAACTGGGCTGAGTGACCGGCATGACAATGGATGCGGTGCGATTTCACCATTCCTATTGCGATATCTAAATATGACAAACCCGGCAGAGCGGAGGCGTCCATGGTTTTCTCATTCAAGTGGGCTCTTTTCTCGGCGCCGCCCTTTTTTTGGCCATCAAGTTTCAATTTCGATCACCGCACGTTTCAGGCGTGATGATCATTCAATCGTGGAGCACACCGCCAGGGGAGGCAAAATTGTCATGCATATATAAGGGAGGAGCACGGGCCCACGCGCAGGCGAGAGTGGTGAAAACGAGTACAGACAGCAAATCCCAACATGAAGCTCACAAAAAAGACAACCACCAAAAAGCCCGACCACGAGACCGTCTCGGTGAGTACGGAGGGAGAGCAGGCCGCGGCTGCACCTCAACAGCAGGTCCCCTTTTCTCAGCTTTTCCGCTTTGCTGAGGGCCGTGAAAAGGCCGCGATGATGCTTGCAACGATTGCCTCGATCTGCAATGGCGGTATTATGCCCTTGTGGGGTATTGTGATGGGCGATTCGGTTGACGGTATGCTTTTTTTTTAACGCATGCAGCTCTCTTAACTCAATTTTTTCGTTTAATAGTTTTTGTCAAGTACTCTTCCCAAATCGATTTTCTTCCTTTTTCAACTGTGTTTTGACATTATTGGGTTTAGACATGACATTCTTGTCGGACGGCGCGACATTGATCCCACGCCATTCACGCCGCAGGTGATGGCCTCGATCAACTCTGACTTTGAGGACGAGATCTTGAAGGTTTTTTTCAAGTTTCTTGCCATGGCCGCCTGCACTTTTGTGGTCGCATTCCTGCAAATGTCGCTCTGGCAGTGGATTGGCAAGATGCAGGCCGAGCGGCTCCGTCGTGCCTATTTCAAGGCCCTCTTGACGCAGGAGGTTGCCTTCTTTGTACGCTACTTTTCTTCTTGTTTTCAGAGATCGATTGCTCACGACGTGCAAAAAAAAAAGGACGACCAAAAGCGCGGCGAGCTGACGGCGCGCATCACGGCTGATGTTGAACGGATCCAGGCGGGTGTCGGAGACAAGGTCGGCCACACGATCATGAACCTCGGCACTTGGGTGATTGGCTACGCTCTCGGTTTTAGCAAAAAGTACGTATTCCATTCTTGATCCATCCATGTCTTGTGTTAACCAAGAAATGTAATAGTGCCGAGTACATGGGCATCATGCTCAGCGGCCTCCCCTTCCTCGTGCTGGCTTTTGGTATCCAGGGCATGACGCTCATCAAGCTCGCGCGACAGGCCATCTTGTCGTCGAGCCGCGCCGCCGCGGTCGCCGAGGAGGGTATTTCGTCCATTCGCACCGTCGCATCGTTTGGAGCCGAGGACCGCGAGACGGCGCGCTTTGCCAAGCTCGCCGAGGAGATTCACCAGGCCGACAGCCAGACGGGCAACGTTTCCGGCGCGGGGCAGGGATCCATTTACCTGGTCGCGTACCTGTCGCACGGTCTCTTGCTCTGGTACGGCTCGCGCATGCTTGCCAATGGCGAGATTCCAGTTGGTACAGTGGTGTCCATCTTTACGTGCTACTTTTTTGGGTCCCTCGCTTTGGGCCAGATCGCGCCGTTCATTGGCGACTTTGCACAGGCACGGTCGGCTGCCTTCGAGATTTTCAACGGTATTTATTTCCATGGCTTGGCTTAGATCGACCCGAAATCACTGACAGTTATGGTATTTTAGTGATTGACCGCGATTCACACGTCGACCCGTTCAACGAGTCAGGACTCAAGCCCGAGACCGTCAAGGGCCGCATCGAGTTCACTGACGTTGACTTCGCGTACCCGACGCGCCCGGATGTGCAGATTTTGAAAAAGTTTAACCTGATGGTCGAGCCCGGAACCACGGTCGCGCTCGTTGGCCAGTCGGGGTCGGGCAAGTCGACGTGTGTTGGCCTTCTCGAGCGATTCTACGTGCCACTCGCGGGGACCGTGACGCTCGACGGCGTTTCGATCGAGACGCTGAACGTGCAGTGGCTGCGCGGACATATTGGCTACGTCGGCCAGGAGCCCGTGCTCTTCAACGGGACGCTCCGCCAGAATATTGCTTGGGGATCACACGCGCCCGTCACCGACGAGGAGATCTGGGCGGCACTGCGCCAGGCTAACGCCGACACGTTTGTGGCTGACCTGCCCGATAAGCTCGATACCATGATTGGCGAGCGCGGTGCCAATATGAGTGGCGGGTATGTTTTTACTTCATTTATTGGTCATAATGGACACGGACTGATAGAAAATTTACATTAGACAAAAGCAGCGCCTGGCAATCGCCCGTTGCCTGATTCGCAACCCGAAAATCATCTTCTTTGACGAGGCCACCAGCGCGCTCGACACGCAGTCCGAGGCGGTCGTGCAAGAGGCGCTCAACCGGGCCGCCGAGGGCCGCACTGCGATCGTGATTGCCCACCGGCTGTCGACGGTGCGCAACGCCGACAAGATTGTGGCCATGCGCAAGGGCGAGGTGATCGAGGCCGGGTCGCACGACGAGCTCATTGCCCAGCAGGGATTCTACTACTCGCTGGTGCGCGACCAGCAAATCGAGGAGGAGGGGGAAGCGGCCATCAACGACGAGGACGACGATGGTGAGGACACTGGCGCCGATTCTCCATTCATTGCGCCGGTCGACCTCCCGCTCCCTGACCACATTCAGCTCGTCGGAGACAAACCCGGCGTGGTTTCGGCACCTTCGACGCTTGGTCGCCGCCGTCCCTCGCACGTTTCCGACGTCCACTCGACCTTGGGCCGGGATGGCGGCAGCATCACACTTGGCCGTTCCCTCAACCGCCAGGAATCGACGCTCGGCCGGACTCTTGGCCGCTCGTACGCGGCCGCCATGCCGACCCTGGATGACGAGGTGCCGCTCGAGCCGCATCCGTTCAAGCGCGCCATGCGCATGAATGCTGACCAGTGGAAGCTGCTTCTGCTTGGTACCATCTCCGCGCTGGTGGCCGGCACCATGACACCCCTATACGCCTTTGTGTACAGTCTCGCTGTCACCGACTTGGGCCGGCACCTGAATGACCCCACCAAGCTGCGCAGCCTTGGCGACCAGTACTCGCTTCTCTTTGTTGGGATCGCAATCTTGGCCGCACTTGCCTACTACTTCCAGTCGTTCGCCTTTGTCAAGTCGGGCGAGTCGCTCGTCTTCAAGCTGCGCGTGGCCGTCTTTGCGAAACTCATCACCATGGAGCAGTCCTTTTACGACCGGCCCGAGAACACGGTCGGCGCCCTCGCTGGCAAGTTTGCGCTCGAGTCCTCGCAGCTGCATTTCATGGTCGGCGATGTGCTCGGCAGTATCGTGCAGTGCGGCTGCTCCGCCGTGGTTGGCGCCACGTTGGCGCTTGTGTGGTGCTGGCGGTTGGCGCTCGTCGCCATTTTC
Source organism: Blastocladiella britannica (assembly GCA_025349905.2). Taxonomy (NCBI): domain Eukaryota; kingdom Fungi; phylum Blastocladiomycota; class Blastocladiomycetes; order Blastocladiales; family Blastocladiaceae; genus Blastocladiella; species Blastocladiella britannica. The sequence continues at coordinate 30,393 of MU624694.1, forward strand.
GGCGCCCCGTTCCTGTTTGCCGCCAATGTCTTGCAAATGCGCGCTGCGAGCGGCATGACATCGCCCAAGGAGGACCAGCGCGCCGCCGCCATCACGTCCGAGGCCGTCTCGAACTTGCGCACGGTCGCCAGCTTGGGTCTCGAGGACCGGTTCCTGGAGCGTTACGGCAAGCAGCTGGACTCTATTCGCGGCCAGCAAAACACCGCCATCACCAAGAGCGGATTTTACTTTGGTTCTGCGTACTGTCTGTTGTTTATTATCTACGGCGTCGCGTTTTACTACACGGGCAAGCTGATCGAGTGGGACCTGTACACTTTCCAGGATGCGGTATGTCGTTTTTATTCGTATTTTTTATCGGAAGTGCATGAACTGACATGATCAATAAAATATTATACAGTACCCGGCAATGACGGTGGTCATTTCGACGACGCAAGTGACGGCCCGGTTTGCGCAGTTTGTTCCGGACGTCATCAAGGGCTACGAGGCGGCCAAGCAACTGTTCCAGCTGGCAGACCGCACGCCGCTGATTGACGTGCACAACCCGCCGGCCGATGCGCTCGTGCTCGGCGACGACTGCAAGGGCGAGATTGTGTTTGAGGACGTGCACTTCCGGTACCCGTCCCGGCCCAAG
>MU624695.1:0-30885 GCA_025349905.2 Blastocladiella britannica
TTACACGTATCAGTCGCAACAACACAACACAACATAAACAAGTCAAAAAATCACGGTACCAGAGACAGGCACACCCGCCGCGCCGACCGCGCGCCTCTGCGCATCCGTCGGCACGGGAAGCACGTCAATCCCCTCGTACCGCAAGTCGCGATCGAGCTGCCGCATCGGCTTTGTCCACCCCGCCGCCGCAAATGCCGCCAGCGCCCGCGCATCCACTCCGACGGCCGCCAGCGCCGCGTCCACGTCCGGTACGGTAGCGGCGGTGCGTCCGGCGTGACTCGCGGCGTCGGCGGCGGCCCGGGCCACGCGCTCCAAGTACCGCTGCATCAGGTCCACCAGCGCGTGCAGGCACGAGGCGTCAAAGTGCGAGAACCCGGCCTGCGCGAGCGCGTGCGCGACCGACTGCGCGAGCATGGCGGTGTAGATGCGGTGCGGCATGTTGTCGGACGAGAGCAGCGACGATGGCGGCCGTGACGATGTCGATGTTGGTGGTGCGGTGGTGGTGGTACGGCGCTTGGCGGTAGTGGTGCGGCGTCCAGTCGAGGATAAAGTCGAGAAGATGGTGGAAGACAATGGTGGTGGCAGGGGCGGGCGTCGCGAGGCCGGCTTGCTCATGCAGTTTAAAAATTGACGACTGATCGATTTTGAAAGGAAAAAGAGAGCATCATTTTTTTATTGCCCCTCCTCGCCCTCGTCCTCGTCCGCTGAATCAGCAAGAAACAGCAGCTCGACGCTCTCGCGCTGTGGATCATTACTTTCATCCCCTTTTCGATCGCCATCTTCGTGGTGCTGTCCAAACCCGCTTGTCGACCACTTGGCCTCCACGTCGTCATCGAGCCGCTCGATCGCCGCCGCTCCCGCCACCACCGCCGTGAACGGCACCGCCACCGCTCCCGCATCCCCACTGGCGTCTCCTCTTCGTTGCGATCGCTCGTACACGTGCCGGTGGTACAGCGCGATTCCGGCCAAGCACACCGCCAACCCAAGCGCATTGAGCGGCGTCAACACGTCTCCGAACAGCACCACCCCCGCAACAATTGTCATCACTTCTTTCACGATGCCGGCCACCGATAACGACAGTGCCGACGTGAGCTGAATTGCGCGATACTCGGTGCACACCATCGCGAACGCTAATGTGCCGCCGGCGATCACAAGCAGCAACGTGTGGAACGTGGCGGTCGGGGTGTTGAAGAATACGGTGGTGGGTAAGGACGCCAGGGGTTCCAGTAATGCCGAGGTCGGGAGCAGCGTGGCAAACATGACGGGGGCCAGGTGCATGTTGGTCGCAAACGGGTTGTCGAGGTGGAGGTCGGGCGACTGCAGCAATGTCTGGATCAGGACCATGCGGGCGCCGCCGAGAATGGATGCCGTCAATGCTTCAAAGAACCTGCATTACTTTTCTTCAGTCCGTTCTATCCATTTAATGATAGAGATACACGTACCCGACCCACTGGAACGCCGACTCGTGTGCGTGCGCGACCCCCAATCCCATCCCCACCGAAATCATAGCCATGACGACCGCTAGCCGCACCGACGGCCGTTCCATCCCCAACGCCAGCGCAAACACCAGCGACCACATGGGCGTGGTGGACTTGACCATGGTGTAGAACGACAGCGTCAGCGTCTTGAGCGACGAGTTGGACAGGCCAATGTCCAGGGCCGTGGCCACGCCACACGGGATCACGCGTACTAGGATGCGAAGCCAACGTTTCCGCCTTTCCGAAGAGTTTGAGTCGTGGTCAGGTACGTCATGGCAGTTGTGGTTGTCCTCTTCGACCGTCGACACTGCTGTATGGCGAGCACTGGTGGTATCGGAATCAGAGGGCTTCTTACGAAAAGTACGACAACAGCAACTGAGAGGTGACGAAATGCGACCGGTGGCCAGCAGCACGGTCGACGAGAAGCAAAAGTGCACCACGGCGTGGACGGCGGTGACCAGCACCGGGAAGATGAGGTGGTAGCCATGGTCGCCGAACAGCCACTTGTTGTACACGGCCAGCAGCGTGGACAGGCAGAACCATAGCAGGATGTACGCGAGCGCCGCGGGCGAGGTGCCTCGCATACCATTCCACATTTTTATTTATAAGATGAGGTACGAGAATAAATGAATGCAATATGCTAAGAGGCGCAAAAAGGTCTGCTCTCTCTCTTCTAGTCCCTGCCTTTTTACCGAGCATAATATAGCATATGCGACCACTGACGGAAGCCGCCACCACGCTCGCGCGCCTGGTCCGCGCCCATGCCTCCGGTACCACTACCACGAGCACGAGCGCCGACCGAGCCGCGGCCTCGGCCATCGGGTACTGGGTTCCGGGCGACAGCGTACGCGTCATGCACGCGCCGGCCGAGTTTTACGCGACGCTCAAGGTAATTTTTTTAAACTTTATTTGAGTTTAGTATTGACCAAGAAATGAATAACAGCAAAATATCGCGTCGGCCCGCCGCCGCATCGTCCTCTCGGCCCTGTACATTGGCCAGGGCGAGACCGACTTGGTACGGTATTCACTTTATCCGTGTTTATGAGCATGAATGAATTGATGCGTAAAGCGAAAAGATCTCCACATTACACGACGCATTGACCGCCAACCCCAACACCAAGCTCACGATCCTGATCGACTGCCTTCGGGGCACCCGCGGCGCCGACACCAACTCGGTGACCGCACTAGCACCCCTTTTGGACGCGTTTCCGCACCGCGTAACCCTGTCGTTGTACCATACGCCCGAACTGCACGGGTGGAAAAAGAAGCTGGTCCCACCGCGGTTTAATGAGACGATTGGACTGTTGCATTTCAAGTTGTTTGCAACCGACGACACGTTGATCATTTCCGGGTATATGGCCATTTTTGGTTTCTTTGGGTAGTGGAATGCTTACTGCCAGGGAAATGAATCAGGGCCAATTTGAGCCACGACTACTTCACCAACCGCCAGGACCGGTACATGCAGATCGCGGACGCGCGGGTGACCCAGCACTATGTGCGGCTAGTGGACGCGGTCGCGGACTTGTCGTACCGAGTGACCGCCGGTGCGGCTGGATCGCAGACAACCATCACGGCGCCGACTCCGAGTCCCGTGGACGCGCCCGCGGCGTACAAGCGGCACGCGCGCGCAAAGCTTATACCAACCCTTACCGTGCCACCCCACGACACACCAAAGCCAAAGGACCCCTCGCTCGATACCCTGATTGTTCCCGCGTTCCAAGCATCTCCCCTTGGCATTCACCAAGACCAAGAGTACATGGCGGGTCTATGGGCCGGGTTACGTCGCCGATCGCCGCCACCTACCACAGACCACCCACCACCGCCGCCGGCGTTACCGTGGTCGCTGTACTTTACGTCCGGGTACTTCAACATGACCCGCCCCGTGGCGTCGGCAATGCTCGCGACGGGCGCGGCGGCCACGCACATTCTGACAGCTTCTCCGGCCGCCAATGGGTTCTTTGGGTCCCGTGGGGTGTCGCGGCACTTGCCCAACGCGTACACGTGGCTGGCGGTGCGGTTTCTAAGGCACACCGAGGATCATCAGAAGCGGCAGATCCAGGACTCGAACAGTGGCGATAGCAAGTGCGGAAACGTGGTGCTGAGCGAGTACGAGCGGCCGGACTGGACGTTCCATGCCAAAGGGTTATGGGTCCACGCTACTTTTAGTTCTTCTTCCAAGACCGAGTCCGCCACCGACTCAAACGCTCTCAGTCCGCCGGAACTCCTCCTTCCGGCAGTGTCGGTGGTCGGGTCCAGCAACTTTGGCCACCGGTCCACCCACCGCGACCTGGAAGCCCAGGCGTACGTATTGACGACCAACCCAGCGTTGCGGCGGTCGTTACAGCGCGAGATCGACGAGCTGTGGCGGCACGCGCGGCGCGTGTCGGTGGCCGAGCTCGAAAGCCGCAATGTTCCCTGGGCGACCAAGTTGGCGGCGTGGGTGGTAAAAAACATGCTCTGAAAAATAGTGTATTTTGTTTAAATTGTCATCACGTCGTAGTAGTCGTCCATGGGTGGCGCCGGCGCCTTCCGCGGTGCTGGTGGTGCAGCAGCAGGCGCAGCGGCTGAAAGGGAGCTGCTGGGTGGTGGGACCGGGGCTGCAGTGGAAGCGGGCGGCGGCACTGGATCGGTCAGCGGCACGTCGCGAAGAGGCGGAGACCCGCCCGACTGCTGCTGCTGCTGCTGCTGTTGCTGTTGCTGATGCTGTTGGTATTGGTGATGATGATCATGGTGCCGAGGCGACTGCGGTAGAAGCTGCTGCATCGGTGGCGGTTGCTGTTGTGCCTTGGCCCCCGACTGCCGCTCGTGCGGCGGCACAGAGCTGCCAGCAGCACCAACAACCGAGGCGATCACGGGCGATCGCGGAGACGCCGCAGCAGCCACTTGCTGTGGCGGACGCTGCTGCTCGGCGACCAATGGCACGACCGTCTCGGCCAGGTTCGGCAGCGCTTTACTCACTTTGGCCCACGTGTGCGTCCACAGCGCGTTGGTTCTGGCTGGCGCGGACGCGTCAGTGAACAGACCCGTCGCGTGCATGACCAGGATGGCGTTTTCGAGGGCCGGAAGCACCGTTTCTTGCTGCAAACCGAGACCTGGGTCAGTTACATGTAATGAAAAAAGGTAAAAGAACAAGCGTACCGCCGTTCCCGACTCGCCCCCACTCCGCATCACTCCCAGAACCACGTCCAGCACCTGTTCCCACAGTTTCGCGAACGCGCTCATTTCCGACCGCGATAACTGTACTGGAGGTTGCATCTTTGCCGAAGGAACCAAGTCGCCCAACCGCCGCACCAAGTACTTGACCAGCAGCACGGTGACGCGCGCGTGGTCGTCGGCGCACTGGCGCCGAGTGGCGGCGGCGTGCGCGCGGTCGCGGTGCCTCTCGGCGTCGCCGAGCAGCGCGCCAAACTGCTTGACTAAAGGTACGAGCACGTCGCGCATGATGGCCGGGACCAGGACGGCATGGGCCACGGGCACCGGGTGGCCGGCCACATCAGCAGTCGAGGACGAAGTGGACGTATCGGCGGCAAACAAAGCCGCGGTCAAGGGAGCCAGCGTCCGCGCGTCGGGCACCGTCGGGTTGAGGGCCACGATCGCAAACAGTTTCAAGTACTCGATGAACGTGAGCGCCGCGTTGGGAGGAACCGCTGGGTCGTGCGACTGCAGCGTGCGGACGTACACGGCGGGCGCCAGTGCCGCGCACGTGAGCGCGGTCACCTGGGCGGTGCTGCTGGCGCGAATCAAAAGCCGGTACAGTAACATGATCAGGTCCTTGACGGCCTCGTCAGAGAGGTGCGGGACCCGCGGCAAGTACGCTTCGAGCAGCAAGGCGGCGTGGTCGGCGGTGCGCGATTTACGGAACGCGTCCAGGAATACGGCGGGCGACAAGTACGGCACCAGGGCCAGGCTTGAGACGACGCCCGGCGGTGGTGACGACGCTGACGACGAAGATATGGGCAGCGGGTTGGCGAGCATGTCGCCGAGATTGGGCACCGCGGCGGCAATCCGCTCGCCAAATTCCATGTCGTCCGCCAGCAGCGCCGGCCACTTGGCGCCAATACGCACCGCCGCCGCGACTGCCAGCTGTGGGGTGGCCGTGAGCAGCGGGAGCAAGTGTTCGCGGAGTTGTGCGACCACCACCACCGCCTCCTTCGACTTGGGCGAATCACTGTCAGTAGCCCCTTCAACGGCGACGACAATCCACAGCGTAAAAAACGCCGACAATGCCGGGTAATTCACCGCAGCCTGCATCAGCGCGCCGATATCCCGGGTAGCAGCCATGATTTCCATCAACCGGCACTGTGCCAGCACGTCCTTGACCAGCCGGTCTTCCTCGTTGAGCGGTTCCGGGTTAGCAAACGACGTGGACAGGTACGAGATGAACGAGAACAGCGATGACCCCGCGCGAGTACTGCCCGAGTTAGAGGGGGACACCGCGCGTCCGTCGGCGCCGACACCGCCGCCACCAGTGCCATTGGCGCCGTCAGTACCCACCGCAGTATCGCCGCCGGCCGCAATCATGGGCACGCGGACTTTGCGGGCGCGAATCGGGTCGTAGTAGTCCATGATGGCGTCCGGGAGCAAGTCGTGCGTGAACAGCGTGGCCAGCGCGTGCATGGCGTACATGAACACGTTGGGAGCGCCGGTGGTCGCGTGCTCGCGCGCCGCGTCCGCCAGGCCCGTCCGCTGGTGATACACGGTCGAAAAGAACAGGATCAGGTGCGTGTGGTTGAGCTTGGGCTTGGTGGATGTAAGCGGCCGCTTTAAGGTCGAGGACGGCGACGATGACCCGTTACCCCCGCTCGATGGTGCTGTTGTCGACGGTTGAGCACCGCCAGAAACAGAAGCGGTCGAACTACCGCGACCCGAAAGCGCGCCGGCAATGGGCGACAGCTGGTTGAGCCCGGCGAGCTTGGCCAGAAGCGCTTCCGAGCACTCGTGCTGCTGGGCGAGGAGCGACAGGCACGCCAGGACCCGCGGCTCGGTGCATGCCAGCAATCCCTCCAGGACCAGCGAGAACACGGACCGCAGCATGGCCTCGGTGTCGGCAGCGGTCGGGTCCGCGTTCAATCCGTGTAACGTCTCGCTGTCGGCGAGAGCTGCCGCAAACCGGTCCTCGAGCGAGTTGGTATCGATGATCTCCTCGTGATGGATAGCGGTAAACACTTCTTCCAGGAACGCGCGGTCGAAGTCGGCCGAGTGGTTGAGTCCGCGCAAGTTGCGGCAGAACGAGTCGACGTTCATGCGGTTGCGCACCTGCGGGTTGTGCTGGTCGGTGTTGAGCATGATGATCGAGAACGCCAAGATAAACCCGGCGTCAACGTCCGCGATCTCGTCCTGGTTCGGGTTCTGCTGAAAAAAGTGGCGCGCAAAGCACTCAAGCACCCGGTCAATCATTTGCGATTCGCCGGGCAACCGGAACTTGAGCATCATCTTGCGCAGCGCCTGGTCGATCCGTAAGCCCGAAAAGTCAAACTGCGCCATGTACGCGGCCAGCAGCGGCGCGTACGATGGGCGGGCAATGTAGTCCCCGATCGACGCCTTGTCAATCCCCGGGGTCTCAAACATGAACCGGGCCACGTCGGCCGGGTGTGTCTCGGCGTTCCCCGGGAGAGCGCCTTGCCGGACCAAGAAATCAATGCCCTTTTTCGGGCTGCTCCAAAACAAATCGAGCGCCTGCCGCAGCACCGCTTTGTGCTCGCGCGCCGCCCGCTGGGCCTTATCAACGCGACTCTGGGTCGCGTTCAGCGTCATCAAGTAAAACTGCAAGAAATCGAGGCCGTAGGTGGCCTGCGCGTGCGCTTGCGTTCCCGTAGCGTCCAGCAGCGCACAGTGGTACGCCACCAGCTGCTTGTGCATGTTGGCGCGGTCCGGGTGGCAGTCAAACTGCGCGTAAAGCGCCACCAGCACGGGCGCCGACATGGCTATTTGCCGCAGCAGCGCCAGCCGCGCTTGGCGCACTTCCCACGGCTCGTCTGCGGCCGGGGTATCGGGAGCGCCCGCCGAAGGAGTGGCCGCACCGCCGCCGCGGGCGGCGACAGGGGTCATGATACTGGTTCCCGCGACCGACGGGTAAGTGAGCAGCTGAGCAAAGATCATACCCAGGATCCCGACCGACATCCGCGGGCCCACGTGCGTCCAGATCGCCTGCAGCGTCTGCCACGTCATAACCAGCACGTTGACAGTCGGGCCCTCCATTTCGCGGTGGTCGGCGGGTGCCATGATCCCAACCCCGAGCGTCATATCGTTACTGTGATTGGGCAGAGTTGGGGTGGTCGCGGCAGCGTCCAGGAGCGCAAGGCATGGGAGCACCGCCACTTCCACCAGCGACTCGTGGACCGCCGGGTCGGCGGTGACCTGGACGAGGCGCTGGAACAGGTGCAGCGCCAGCACCACGGATGCCTCGGAAGATGTTGTTGGCGTGCCGGTCACGATGTTATTGAGTGCCTTGAGGATTTCGATGCGACACACGGCCGTGAACAGTGCTACCGCCGACTTTGTGGTGTCAGGTGAGGTAGGAATGGTAACAGCGGTAGGGCTACTGGGAATGGCTGGTCCCAGCGGCGGTCCAAACACCGTATCCACGATAGCCTCCAACAACTCGAGCGCCTTGCGTCTCACGAGCTCGGCCGCGTCGCCCGACATCCACACCGAGAGTCCCATTTCCGTGAGCTCGCAGACCGCCTCGTCCGAGAGGTATGCGCGCAGCGGCGGCGTCGTGACCAAGCCCGTGGCCAGCGCCAGCAGCCGGTACAGCACCAGGTCGTCAGTGGCCTGGTCCGACGACTCGATCTGCGCGTGCGCGACCGTCGACACCAGCGACGTCACTGCCAGCGCCTGCTCTTTGCCGTTGCCGCCACGCACCAGGCCGTGCGCAACCAGCTGTTCGAGCGCCGACAGCGCGGCCGCAGTGATGGTTCCCGGAATGTCACCCGATTGCAGGACACGCAGAAACGGGGTCACGAGGAACAACGGGGAGACACGCGACGTCAGGTGCGAGGGCGTCGGAAGCGTCGTCAAACGCTTGAGCAGTTCCTCGAAACCGTGTACTAGCACGGACGCGGGCAGAGGGATGTGGCTCGGGTTGGCGGTGCCGGCGCCGGGCTGTGGGGGGCGGGGTGCCTCGGGTACTTGTTGCTGTTGAACCGTGGTTGGAGCTAATATACGTACGTTTTATCTGTTAGTGGGTCGCTCAACTGCTTTGAGTCGTGTTTAAACGCACCAGTGGCAGTGGTGCCATCACCGATCGCAGGAGCGGCGTGGTCGGCGTGATGTGGGTGCGGATCGGCTACGTGGATCGTCGGGCGGGCTGTGCATATTCATATCGCTGAAGTCAGTCAGCCTTGATGTGGCAACACGAACGCGACACGAAAAAAAAAAAAAAATTGACACGGTGGCGAACAGTAAAAAAAAAATTAAAAAAATTAGGTACCGTGTTCGTGATGCTGGTCGTGCGCCGGAGACGACTCCAAGTCCAGGTCGTCCATCGACACGGACCGCGTAACCGGCGTCCCGATCCGCTGCACGGGAGGTTGCCCAGCCCACTCAAACAGTCGCGCACACCGATCGAGGTACTCTGCGCGCTGAGCCGATCCGGGCGACGTAGACGATGACGGCAGTGCGCCTGCGCTCGCGCTATTGCCATGGTGAGGCGACGCCGAAACGGACGGGTCCAGCGCGTTTCCAACGCCGCCACTTGAAGAAGAAGAAGAGCCGGCGAGTACGGCGGCCGACGACGGCGGGTCCAGTCCCGCGGCAATGGCGGCATTGGTGGCAGTGTAGGGCGATGGCGACAAGGTCGGGGCCGAGGGGGACGCAAAGACGGCCGCGAACTTGGCGGTGCGGCGCATGAACGACAGCACGTCCAGGACCAGGTGCAGGACCAGGTTGACTTTGGCCGCGTCCGAGAGGGGGGGCGACGGGCGCGCTGCCGCCATGCCGCGGGCGGTGGCCGGGGATGGCGCACGCAGGGATGGCATTTTTTTCCTTGACTTTCTTTGAATTGATCCAAAGAGGGAACAACTGACCACCACGTTCACTCCGAATGAGAGGAAACCAAGACGACGACGTCGATCAGAGAAACGAATGGGAGGAACTGCAGTGGGACCGACGACAGGATGTGGTGGTTCTTCTCCTTTCCTTGACCCCCAAAAAAAATTCAAATGATGAACGCGTCCCGGTTGCTGCGATCGACCAAGGCAAGTGGAGGTGCGCGTTTCCACTTGGCACCCCGACCAACGGTCCTACCACCAGCAAGGACCTTGGCCACCACCTCCTCGGCCTTGACTCTCCGACCACCAACACCAAGACTCCTGTTTGCAGGACTACGATGGGTCACGCGACCGCGGGATTCCATGACTGCAGCCGCCCTTGCCTCGCAAAACCCGCTGCTGCCTCCCTTTGCAAGGTCAATTAGCACCACCACAACAGCAATCACGAAAATCATTACAATGTCCTCCGACCCACTCGCCGCCTTTGCCAAGCTCTCCCTGGCCGGATCTCTCCCGAACGAGGCGTTCCCGACCGCCACGCTTCCCCAGGTCGCGGGCGCCATGCCCGAGCACAATGCCATTGACATTTTCAAGCTGCTCATCACCGAGCAGGTGGCCGCCCTCACGAACGTTTCGCCCGACGTGATTTTCCCGGCGCTGGAGCCCCCGCGCAACGCCGAGCTGGCGGACCTGGCGATTGCGGTCCCGCGCCTGCGCATCAAGGGCAACCCGGTGCAGATTGTGCAGGATCTGGTGGCCAAGGTATCCATCATCTATTTATTTATTGGCTCAAGTATCAACAATAGAACTAAAACCATAAAATAAATTGAAGTTCCAAACCAACGAATACATCTCCGAGGCCATCCCCTCGGGCCCGTTCCTCAACTTCAAGATCAACCACGACCTGCTCAAGGCCATCACGCTTGCGCAGATCCACAAGTCCGGTGCCGACTACGGCCGCAACACGTCGGGAGCGGGCAAGCGCGCGGTGGTCGAGTTCTCGTCGCCCAACATTGCCAAGCCGTTCCATGCGGGCCACCTGCGGTCCACGATCATTGGCAACTTCACGCGCAACGCGCTCAAGGCCAACGGCTGGGACACGGTGGCCATCAACTACCTGGGCGACTGGGGTAAGCAGTACGGTTTGCTGGCGGTCGGGTTTGCCCGGTACGGCGACGAGGCCAAGCTGAAGGCCGACCCGATCCGCCACTTGTTTGACGTGTACGTGCAAATCAACCGCGACGCCGAGGCCGACGCGACGGTCCACGACGAGGCCCGTGCGTACTTCAAGAAGATGGAGACGGGCGACGCCGACGCGCTGGGCCTGTGGCAGCGGTTCCGGGACTTGTCGATCGTCAAGTACAAGGAGATTTACGCTCGTCTGGGGATCGAGTTCGACGTGTACTCGGGCGAGTCGCAGGTCGGGTCCGAGATGGGCGCCGCGCTGCAGCGTCTGCGCGAAAAGGGCCTGCTCAAGCTCGACAACGAGGCGCAGATCGTGGACCTCAAGGCCGACAAGCTCGGCGTGGTGGTGGTGCAAAAGTCGGACGACACGACGCTGTACCTGACGCGCGATATCGGCCACGCGGTGGGCCGCAGCGACAAGTACAAGTTTGACGCCATGTACTACATTGTCGGCGCGCAGCAGGACCTGCACTTCCGCCAGCTGTTCCGGATCCTGGAAATGCTCGAGTTCCCCTGGACCAAGTCGCTGACGCACATCAACTTTGGGATGGTCAAGGGTATGTCGACGCGTAAGGGCACGGCGGTGTTCCTCGAGGACATGCTCGACAACACCCAGGAGGTGATGCTGGAGGTGATGAAGAAGAACGAGGCCAAATACGCGCAGATCCCCGACCCTGAGAAGGTGGCGGACCTGGTGGGCCTGTCGGCGATCGTGGTGCAGGACATGTCGGCCCGCCGCGTCAAGGACTACGAGTTCAACTGGGACCGCATGTTCTCGTTCGAGGGCGACACGGGGCCGTACCTGCAGTACGCACACGCGCGTCTGTGCTCGATCGAGCGTAAAGCCGGGCTCACCCTCCCGTACGCCGACCTCTCGGACGTGGACTTGTCGCTGCTGACCGAGCCCGCGGCCAAGACCCTGGTTTTGCAGCTGGCGCAGTTCCCGGACCTGGTGCGCGTGCTGCCCACCAACGGGTTTGAGCCCGTCAACGTCACCACGTACCTGTTCAAGCTGTGCCACACCGTGTCGTCGGCCCTCGACACGCTGTACGTGATCAACCAGGAGGAAAAGACCAAGAAGGCCCGCATGTTGCTGTTCTGGTCGGCCCGTATTGTGCTCGGGAACGGCCTGCGCCTAATTGGCCTGCGTCCTCTTGAGCGCATGTGATCCTTTTTTATATGGAAAATGGATGATTTTTTTGCAATTTCTCTTTTTCTCGTGTCCAAAATATTACAATGTCAAGCAATAACCGTGTCCGCCAGCGCCCATCGGCCGCCGCCACTGGCTCAGCAGCCGGATCTCCCTACGAACGTCTTGCTGGCGGTCGTGAAGACGCGCGGCCCAAGACGTTTCTGGAAAAAGTGCGAGCACGCGCCATGTCCATGATCTGGCTGGTGCTGTCGAGCGCCGCGATCGTGCATCTCGAGCTCACCCATGTGTGGTGGGACGCACGGCTGAATCGGTTTTTTTTCTCATTTTGCGTTTGACTGGTGCGTGAGAATGCGCTCACGCAGAAGCCAATGAAATAGGACAGCAGCCACCCTCGCTCTGCTCTCGTTCGGCGTGGCCACGGGCGTGTTCGTGTACTTGCAAGCGTGGGCGCCGTATGTGCAAAAACGCACCATAGACTTGCAGCAGTGGCAGCGATCGGCGCCGACGGCCATTCCGGTGGCGACGGCCGCGGGCGTGGTCGGATTCATCACGTCGTGCGCGGCGCTGTGGCCGATCTACCACGTTCTGTCGCTGGTGCTGGTGTCGGTGCTGTTTCTCGGATTTGTGACCGCCGTCTCGTTGTTCTGATCCATCTTTGAATGGATTTCCTTTTTTTTCTTTCTTTTTGGCCACGTCAGAGCGGTCCTTTGATTCTGTGTGCTGGCATCGCACCGCCTGCAAGCAGAGTAAAAAAAAAAAAATGGGAAAGAGTGCGGTTTGGAAAGGGGGGACGGTGTGCGCGCCGCTCTTGCCTCCACTCTTGATGCAAGTCTTGACCGCACTCGTCCGAGTCCATTCTGTCTACTTTGCGGTGCATATTTAGGGTACAAATAACAGGGCCAAGGTCCATCGTCTCCCTCCCTCCACTCTCTCACTCTGATCCCCACTCACACTGATCCTCACACACACACACACTCAACTACGCACACTTTCATTACACTCCACCAATGTCGTCCACCGCCGTCTTCAACTCCATCTCGATTCTCGACCCGATCGTGATCATCGACAACTCGGACAACTCCACCACCAACAACAACAACGGTGACGACAACGACGACGGTGACGACGATGACGACGGCGACGATAGCTACGACGACAATGGCGATGACGGATCCGGGTCGCACTCGGCCGGATCGCATGCCATGCACGACGGCGGGTCGGGGTCGGGATCGCACCACCACCACGACACGGGTCATCACGAGATGATGCACCACAACATGGAGTCAAGTCACCACCACAACTCCGGCCACTCGATGCACGACGGCGGCGGCGCGGGCGGATCGCACGGATCGCACGGATCGCACCACCACCACGAGCCAATGCACCATATGGATCACCACGACACGGGATCGCACCACATGTCGAGTCACTCGATGCACGACGGCGGCTCGACGGCGTACCCGACACCGTCCAACGACGATGGCGGCGGCCACTACATGACGCACCACGACGACGGATCGTGGGCGGTGGGCAAGTACGAGGGTCCCGGCACGGGCTACAACAACGGGCAGTACCATGGACCTGGCCCGCTTGACCAGTACGCGGGCGGGTACCACAACAAACAGACGGATTCGCACGATCTGGGCGGCTATGCGGTGAATCCCATCGGCGTTGGCGCGACGACGTACGACCACGGGGGTTCTACGACTCACGACTCTACCGACTACTCGCATATGATCGCGACGCACTCGGTGTAAAAAAAATAATCATGTATACTTTTTCGATGCTGTATTCCAATACAAACCCATTTTTTTGCTTGTTATTTTTCGTATGTTTTATGCTTAATCGAACCCAGGAATGTAGGAAGGCATCATTCTCAATCAAGGACCAAAGTAGTTTCCATACATCCACAGTTGCCGCTCCAGGAACCTGCGCAACCAATGATTGACGCTAATAATGCAGAGTTTTTAGTTCCCACCATAGCGATCTGGGGCAGAGAATAGGAGCGCAACAGATAGAACATTGTAAGTCAATCCGCTCAAGAGCAAAATGAATCTGCTTTCCCATAGCAAAAAAAAAAAGCGCACTCCACGAGAGGGCTCTTTCAGGCTGTCGGGGACAAGAAAAAAATGAGAGACGAGCATACCAGGAGTCGGACGCATCATCCTTCTTCGCGCGACGACGACCACCCCGTTGCCCATGGCGACGGTTGGACACATCATCGTCATGTACATGGTCCTCCACCCATGGGTCCAAGCCGGGCCTTCATTGCGGGAGGCAGGGCGCGGTCACGGTGGCGGTGCAACATCCTGTCGCTGTCGCTGCTGCTCGAGCCAGGAGATGACGAGCGCGTGCGCAAGCGCTAACGGGATTTGGGAGCGGAAGTGGGAGCGGGACCAGGTGCGAGCGCGACTGCGGCCACGGGACACCGATTGACCGCGAAGGACAGGGATGGGCGACGCATCGCCGGCGAATAAATCGGCCAGACTGGCCTCGGACACGCCATGCTTGGCCACAGCATCAAACGAGGCGGTCAGGGCGGACACTGGGGCCGTGGCGCAGGCGACAAACTTTGTACGACGCCTTGAAGTCCGTGTTGGTCGCAGCAGCAGTCAGCCAGGCATTGCTGAGGTGGTTTGCCCGCTCAGTCCCATTGAGACCACGGATCATGGCGCGCGCATCGTCTGAGTGGTAGTCGCCATGCGCCAGCGAGGTCAGGTGACCCAGCCCATGGCGGACAGCTGTGGTGGCGTCCAAACCTTGAGCGCAACGCGATTTATCAACCGCGAGGCGCCCAAGACATACGCCTTCCTCCAGATCGTCGTGAATGCGCCGGAGGACCAGGGATGCTCCATGCGGGTCCCCCTCGTCGCCCGTGAAGTCGAGCACAATGTGGCCACAGTCCCGGGTGGCATGCAGACCTTGGTCCAGGGAGCATGCGCTGCGCCTTGACGCAAAAGTGGCACGGCACAAAGGTCTCGGAGGAGAATGCGTTGGCCGATGACGCTGGCTTGTTGGTGGTAGTGTTCCGGAACGGCTTGCCCGACTGCTCCGACGCACGGTGGTAGCCATTGAACTGCGCGGCCGGCGGAGCATCCGCCTGCTGGCCAGGGGCTGCTGCACGCCAGCGAGACGAGGCGAAACTCCCATGGGAGATGAGGTCGCGGACAGACTTGGTCGGGTCATTGATGAGTGCCGCGATACTGCCCTTGGACTTGCCGTGTTGGCCGCCAGGTTGTTCCAGACGCCACTCTTGACAGCAGTCTCGAACTCGATGCGGAGGGGCAGGCGGTGAGGGAGGCACGCCGGCCCTCGCGGTGGGATAGCCAGCACGCGGTTCTTTAGCGTACGTGGGCTTCTTGGGCAGGGCAGGCTGCAGCGTCGACGAACAAAGCGCCAGCTGCTTGTACCACGTCATCGCACGTGATGTCTAGGTTGGAGCCAGGGATGCCGCGCAACGCAAGGACAGCCGGGAGGAGGTGGTGGCACGCGTTTTCGTCAACCGCGTCCATGATGAGCATCGCGACATGCGAGAGGGACATGCGTGGAGTGAGGCGCGTCAGGGTGGCCACATGCGGCTCGGAGCGTACGAGCGACTGCCAGTGCATCAGTGCCGACGCCAGGTCATGGCCAAACGGGGCCAAGTACTCCGAGAGCCACAGCAGGTACTCGGCCACCTCGGGGATCCGCGAGCGACTTTTCCCGCGCGCTCCATCGGGCTTGAACTGTGGCGCGTTCTAGATCAGCGCCAGGCGAGTCTCGTCCTTGTCCAGGTAGCGGTCGCGACTTTGACCCGTGAGACCGGCAAGGCCACCGTGTTCCACGTCGCGGATGGTTGCCGTGAGGATAGCCTGCATTTGTTCAGCTTTCCCAGCCGAGAACAGGGAGCGTTGGTCCAGAATGTAAGAGAGTAAATACAATTCGGCCACCACGACGTGAGCCTCGGCAGCGCGGGCCGCGGGATACGCCTTGATGAGGAGCTCGAGCAAGATGGGCGACCGCACGAAGAGGTCGAAAGACTCGGGGATGTTTTCGCCAGCAGTCGGTGGCTGTCCTGGCAGAAAGAAGAAGGCATGTTGCACCGCAGTCGGAGTACTCGTGACGCGCAGCGAGGTACCCCCTCCAGAAGAAGGCAGTAAGCGTCGTAGGAGTACTTTCGCTTCTCTCGCGGCGCCGCCGCCAGGCCGTACAGGCACTTGACAAGGCCTCGTCCGCGGTGGTCAGGATGGCGACGCCGCCAAGGTTCTTGTCCATCTTGAACGCGATGCCAGCCCGGGTGATGATCGCGTCGGCCGTGCGGGCCGGCGTCGTTCCCAGCTCCACGGAGGAGGGCGTTGGTGACGGGCAGGCACCGATGTTGAACGATCGCTCGGCGCTCGGCTGCGCCGGTGATGGCCGCCGAGATCTTCGGGCGACCAGTGCCTGGGGCCGGGAGGCCGATCTGGCCCAGGCTAATTGCCGCGTTGCGGCTAACCTGGGTGGTGAAGGTTAGCAACGCTTGGGTGCCACGGTAGCTGCTAGCGTCTGGGACGGCGGACGCGAAGGCGATCTCCACCGGTGGCACGCAGGCTCCGCCGAGCGCGGCGAGGGTGTGCTTCATGCCGCGGACCTCGAGCACGAGGTAGCGGCGAGTCACCTCCGTGTCCATGTCCGCCTTGGCGAACCGTTGGCAGTCAATGATCGCAGTCAAGTCGTCGACGTCCATGTCGTTGTCACCGTCATTGGGCGCTCGCTGTTTGCAGATTGATTGGGTGTGCGAGTGATGAGATTGAATGCGCAGTGAATGGTGGGGCATGTTGGGTAAAAAGTAGTGAGTGGATGGGAAATGGGACTGAAGATAATGAAGGCAGAACGTAAAGGCCTAGTTGGCGTCCTTAGTGGGGGTGGTGGACAATGTTGACTGATCATCATTGTCAGAGGCATTGACTGATGCCCTGAGGCCGACCCAGCGGCTGCTGACCCAGTTTTTTCGTGGTGTGAAGTGCGCAACGGGAGGGGATTTTCGCTGTTGACGCTCGTTTTTCTCACTCCTCAAAACCAACCGCCGCCTCACGTCCAGCCGTATCCTTTCTTTTAAGTAGCTATACATGAGTGCGATTAAATTCAGGGTGAAAATAGTTGCATTCGTGACTGCAATCCATGTTCAA
Organism: Blastocladiella britannica; assembly: GCA_025349905.2. Lineage (NCBI taxonomy): Eukaryota > Fungi > Blastocladiomycota > Blastocladiomycetes > Blastocladiales > Blastocladiaceae > Blastocladiella > Blastocladiella britannica. The sequence continues at coordinate 16,955 of MU624695.1, forward strand.
ACGTGGAATGTTGGCTCAGAGGCGGATCCGCTTCAACGAAATAGTAAAAAAAAGAATATATTTATAAAACCCACTTCGATCCTTATTTACAGCACCGGGAACCACTTGTATACCTTGGGACCGATCGGTTGACTATGGGTAAAAAATTGCGCACTCGGTAAGCCAAAACATCCGGCTGGGCCACCCGGTTCCTCACCCTGACGACAACGCGTGCATCTTCCCTTCGACGCTCGATCGGTTGGTCCAGCTGATGATCTCCTCGAGGACCCCAACGCAGGACGAGCCCCAGGCAACCGGTTCACATTCCAAGGCCAGATCAAGTTCGGCGGCAAGCATGCGATTGAACCCGAGACCCTGGACAGGTTCCACCATGGCCTGAAGGATCAACTCGTCACTGCAGCAGGCCAAGGTACTACAAAGGTCATGTTTTACACATGAGCATTCAAGATCAGGGCACGTCTGCTGGTGGTTTGCAAAATGGGAAGAGAACGCAGCTCACCAATTCCCACAAACTTGGCGTGTGCTGGACACTGAAAGATAGATCAACAACAAGCAAGTCGCTGGTGGGCTGTAAAATATGGCGAGAAAGCGTCATTCCCCTTTGAGAATCAAAAATTCTGAATGATTGACCACGTCGCTGAAATTATACTGGCCCACGCCGCCGGCGCCGCACGCTTGCCGGAACAAGCGGCCACGGTGCTAAATGTGCTCTCCAAGTTCAGGGCCCCGTCTGTGCTCGCCGCGGTCCTCTCGCGCGGCTTTTTCCAATTCTGCCCGTCCCTTGCGATCAGATTCGGCCACGGACTCGCCTTGCTGCCGCATTACCCGAGCTATATTCTGTTTGACGACTTTAACGTCATGATTGAGGCCGCCGCCCTTGGGTCACTCCCGGTTCTTGACCTGCTTTGGCAACTGGCAGGACCGACAACGCCGGCCCGCCTGGCATGGCTGAGCAGTACAAACGGGAGCCTTATCTCAGAGTCCATCCATCACGACCACGTACACGTTCTAGATTGGTTTGCAGGCGCCGCAGCGGCCGCTGGTATCCCAGTCAAATGGGAGGAGCAACGCTGGGGCCACTGCCGCCCCCGTGTGCTGTTGTGGGCGATCGAGCACAAATATGTCACGCAGATTACTGCCTCTGCTGCATTGCTTTCCACCACCAAGGGTGGAGATACATCCGCAATTGACTGGTGGATTGCGCAGCAGCCAAGCAAGGAGATGGCCATGGCGGAACTGAGCACTGTGGAGATTCTAGGGGCAGTAAATTCGATCAAGTCGCTCGACTGGTGGTGGGCCAATGCGCGCTCGCAGGGATTCCCAGACCCTGAATCGTTTGCAAATATCATCAACGAGGTGCTCCTTGGTGGCAGCGTCAATCTGGCCGAGTGGTGGTGGTCCCTCTTTTTGGAGCATCGCACACCAGAGCACACGTTCGGATCACATATGATGACCACGAAACTTTACGTATGCCGGGATTTTGGTGTCGTGCAATGGCTGTGGGAGCACTCGCATGAATCGGGTGCGAAATACGAACCTGACGCACTCCTATTCTTCCACCCTGGCTGGGAATATATTCCGTTGCACTTGGTCTTTTCGATCCATTCTCCTAAAGACCTGCCGTCCCTGCAGTGGACAATGTTAAAATGCGCGGATATTGGCAAGCAACTGACATTGGGTCAGCACAATGTTACTGATTGGATAAAGTTCGGTGAAATCGCGATGCTGGACTTTGGATTGCATTCCAGTGAGGCACCAGAGGTTGATTGGCCTGGCGACATCGTAGCCTCCGCAATTCAATTTCGTCAATTCTCAATACTGGAGTGGTGGGACCGCAACCAGGACCTGTTGCCGCCACAGGACATGAACTGCTCATCTCGACTTGCAAAAGCTGCCACTGGGGACGCTGTGGATATTATCAAGTGGTGGCATGCTCGCGGACTCCCTGCATCCAAAGGCGACTGGCAGCAAGTTTGTTTGCATGCGATTTGGGGCAATGCGATCCGGATTCAGTCCTGGTTACTTGATCATGTGCAACTGTTTGCTCCAGCCGAGGACCAAAATGACGAGTTCTACGCAGAGGTGTGGGAGCCCCAAACGGCCGATCTGGCGCCATTCAAGCTCGATTTCTTGGCTGCCATTGCCCCAGAGCTGGACCCGAGCGCGCCGCCACCGCTGCAAGTTTACTGCTGCCTGACTGCGCTTCGGTGGTATTGCTTGCGTTACCATCGTACGATCGCTTCGCTGCTGCCGCTGCAACAGAGCATCTGGTTGTTGCTGTTTGGTCAAAACAACGTGATCCTACTTGAGTGGTGGCTGAAGGTATACCTTGCCACCAGTCGTCGCATCGTGCTGCCGGCGATTGAGGACATGGCTTCAATGTACTCTGACGACGATGCTTCACTGTGGTACGATTGGTTCGTCGACGTGGCTTTGAACCGAAAAATTTCTGTTTTTTCTCATGCCTGATTTTGTATGCGCGTCCTGAGATGCTCTCTTCCTGTGTTTGATGTGACACCAATTTCAATAAAAATGTTTCTATTCGTGGATCCTTTATATAAACTGAGTAAATTTCTTCTAAGTCGTCCACGAGGTCGCAGAGGGTGCAGTTGCGGACACGCAATTCTCGATGTGACTCAGATTGGACGCAGTTTAATGAGAGGACGCAAAAAAGAAAGGGTTTGTGGGTGGACACAACCTCTGATCTTATAAAACGTCGCTGGACCTCAACAAACCAAGTGCCTTCCTTGTACCAGAAAAATAAACAACAAGTATGATTCCACTGCCAGACATTGCGCTCGATCTCGTACTCGCATATGCTGCTGCTTTGCTTGCCCATCGCCTGACTCAAGACCTTCCTCATCAACTGCTCGACCTAATGCCACTTCATTCAATTCTTGGCGTCACGTCCACAGAGCTCGTCCCTTACGCCACAACCGTCGGACTGCACCTGCTGCCACATTGCAAACTCTCGGTGGCCGCAAAGCAAGGCCGATTTGACATTCTGCGCATGCGCCGCCAATACCGTATCACATCTGATCCCGACGACGTGGACGAAGCGGTCATCTGGGCGTCGCGAACAGGGGACATGAAATCTCTCGAATGGCTCTTGGACCACGAGAGCCACGAGAACTTGCTCACCGTGCCGAATATCGTATTGGCCATGAGTTCCGCGTCCGAGACCGTCCAGATCGATGTTTTACGGTTCTGGGAGGCGCGGTCGCCGTTCCCGCCACAAGAGATCCTCAACTTTGATGTGGATTATGTGCTCGATTCGGCGTGTCGGGGCGGCAGCGTCCAGGTGCTCTCGTGGTGGCTCGAGCACGCTCATGATCGCAACAGGTTCTCGAGCCCGCAGTGCCCGCGGACCCTGACCATGTACAAGCACACGAGCGCGCTCTCGTGGTGGTACCGGACCTGTGCGGTCGATGATCCCGCCGAGTACCCGCTCCTATGGCCATACAAGCTCGTCCTCGCCTTTGTGCAAGCCGCGTCCCCGGAATTGCTCCAGGAGCACGTCACCCGAGACCGCCTCATTGCCGCCATCACACTCATGGGCTGCTACATCAACGACCGGCTCGCCACCTTTGACCGAGACGTCATGACGGAGCTCTCTCAGAAACCCAACTGCGCAGCTGAGCTGACATGGTGGCGCAAAATGCAAGGGCTGACCCGAAAACAGCTCCGGGGCATGGTGCAGGCTTGTACGCGCAAGGCTACGTGCGCAGCGTTGGACTGGTGGTGGGACGTCGGTCTCCCGCGCCGCGAGTTTCGAAATCTCGCCCGTTCCGCGGCCCTGAGTGGACACATCGATGTGCTCGACTGAGCCGAAAAGCACCAGCTGCTCTTGACCAAACCCGTGCACGACCACCGCGACCACGCGTACTCCATTCTCCTGCACGGCAGCTTGAGTGTCGTGCAGTGGTACCACCGCCGCGGCATGTACTTTGTTATCCATCCGGCAACGATTTGCGCGCTTAGTCTCAACAACCGAGTCCATGTGCTCGACTGGATGGCTCGCACGCCCGAGCTCGCGTTCCCTTGCGCCGAGTCCGGCGCCATTGATGTCGCCTCCATTAAGTACGAGCAGGCCGCGCTCAATTGGTGGCTACAAGCGTCGCGGGACCCAGCACTCCCACCAGGCAGAGTGACATTCGACTATACGCACAGAGCCATGGACCGTGCCCGTACTCCTGGGGCTCTCGACTGGTGGATGCAAAGCGGTTTGCCGCTCAAGTACTCGACTGATGCACTGCTGCATGCCACATGGCACTGCCGTACTGACGTTTTAGCCTGGTGGCAGCAGAGTGGACTCCCACTAAAGTACTCGGACGATCTGTTTGACTCGCTCAACGCCGAGGAACACTTGGTCGGGCTCGAGTGGTGGTGGTACAGTGGGCTGCCGTTCAAATCAAGAAGCACATTTACCAAGAACGCATGGACCAAGTGGCAGCTCTCAACGCCGCCGCAAGGAAAGGGTGGGTGGACCAGACGCAGGTGGGTGCCCCCACGATCCCATTCCTGCGTTGGTGGGAGCATCATTTCTTGACGGACGAGCCGCTGGGTCAGCTCGAGATTGTCGAGCAAGACAAGGATCAGCTTCCTGAACAGCGAGCGCGCTGGCTGAAACTCGCGTCGCCGCCCAGTTACTGGAAGCGCATCCGTCGCGTCGCAAAGCGTTAAATAAATCTCGTTTTCTCTATTTGCATCTATTTTTGTCACATCTCCTCCTTCTAGGCGGTAGGAACAGTAATCGACTTGACGTTACGACTGCGGCGACGGACCATGAACCCCATCACAGTCAACACGACAACCACAGCGGCGCAGATTCCGACAATAAGTGTGGGGAACGATCCGCTGGAAGTGTCGGCGGTTTGGTCCGATGCCTGCGCCGGAGCAGGCAACGCGCCGCAGTCCTTGACCGTGTCCTTGATGCCATCGTAGCATTTGCCGGAGCGGTTGTTTCCGCTAAAGCAGAGCGGGGTGCTGCTGCTGCCCCCGTTCTGTGGGAGAAGGTGGCATCCATCCCTATTTTTCAGTTTAATTGAAATCTCCTTTTGCGATTTTGAATTAATAAGAAAGCGTACTTGGTGCGAAGATCGGGAATGGGGCCAGTCAAGGTGTTATTTTGCAAGAATCTGTATGCGTGGGATTCTATTCAGCGTCTTTGACGAAAATGAAAAGTGAAAAAACCAAAACGCACAGCGAAGTGAGACTCGGCAGCTTGCCCAGTGCGTCAGGGATAGCCCCAGTCAGTTGGTTCCCGGAAAGGTCACTGTCAAAATGGGAACCTAAGTTGAGTTTGACACAATAAAAACGAAAAATCAAAGTACAGGGAATCAAGGGTGGTCAGCGCGCCCAGGCTGGCTGGAATCGGTCCGCTCAGCAAATTGTTGTACAGTCGCCTATGTATCCATAATCAAAATCAGTTCCCCTAATTCAAAATCGGAGCCAGAAGGTAAATAGACGTACATGACTTGAATGTTTGCCAGCTTTTGCAGGTCGGGAATCGTGCCCGTCAGCCGGTTGTTGAAGAGCCAACTGGTGTCATGGATGTAAGAGTGAGTAAAACTTTTCGAGGCACATGAAGACGAAAACGTACAGCTCCTGCAGGCTCGTTAAATTGCCCAACGCGCCAGGAATCGTGCCCGTGAGCTGCGTGTCCGAGAGCCACCTGTTATTATCCCAACTACATTGAGTCATTCGGCGTCCTGGAGAGTAATAAAAGGAAACGAACAGGCGTACGACCGCGCCATCGGCGTTGCAGCTCAAGGCAGCCCACTCACAGCAGTTGGACGGCGGCTTGTCGCCATTGTACTTGAGTGCAGTGAGGATGGTCGAGATGTCGTTGCACTGGGTGCCCTTTGGTTTTACAGGCGTCGACATTTTATACTTCTCGTCGTTTCGAGGCGAGTTCTCGAAGAAGTCCGCACTTTTTCTCGGAGTGCGCGGTGGCTGATGTCAATGTTTCAATCATTAAGAAAAAAAACGAGTGATTTCCAGCCTGCCCGAAGAACTGCTCGCCGAGGTTTTGGCCGCATGCACACAAGCCGCGCCCCTTGCAGCGTCCACGGCGGACTTGAACCATGCCTTGCAGAGCACAAACGTGCAGCTGGCCTGGGCACACACGCTGCTGGCCGGCATGGACTTGGACTCTTCAATTATGACGCGCGGTATTCGCGGTGCATGGCCAACGCCCGCTATGCTCGACCGGCGGTTTTTTTTTCCGACACGCGCGGCCTACCCACTCCTGCTACTTGGTTCATGAAAAGCCTCGTGAGCGGCCTTCTCGTGTGTGAGTTGCAGTCAAGAAAAGACCATACCACTGCTATTGCGGACCTGGAGCTGGTTCCGTCGCTATTTACGGCGCCGGCGATCGTCGACGACTTGCTGCACTCGTAGCGGTACCGCGCCATTGCTCATGTGCCGCTAGACGAGCTGGTCCGCGCGTGGGATGTGCCGTATACTCACGAGCCGGGCTCCAGCGACTGGGCCATAGATGCACCCGAGTCCCTGGCGAAATGCGTGGCCGCACCGCGTCTGCGTGCTATTCCCGAGGCGCTACAGCTGCCGGGTCTCTTTTTGCTCACGGGTGAGCTGGATCGGTTCATGGACACGACGCGTCGGCTCGCGGCGGTGCTACCATCCCTGTCGACTGCGACCGCTCCGTTGATGGTGTAGATGCGGCTGGGGGTCGACGATCGGAGGACCACTCGCCAGGCGCTCTCCGTTCTATCTGACCGTCCTCTGCAAGCACTCAATACCCTCCCCATGGCCCACATCCCACCCGCCCGAGCCCTGACAATCGCATGTCGCTATTCGAGTCCCTCATCGAGTGCTTCGTGGAATGGGCGCGACACAATCATTATGATATCTTGGTCGAGCTCGCAGCGCAGCACGTTTTGGTTCCGAGCACGCTCCTCCAGTTCCTCGAGGAAGTGCCGACCTATGATCAGCTCGTTCAACTACTGCCCATGTTTGAGCCCATGTGCGCCCATTTCGACGGCGGTATCGATGCATTGGTTGACCATGGCATGTCGTCTCTTTGTTGCTTATTGAAGACATTTACTGAAAAAAAAAAAGCTGAATGGCCAGGACTCGACCCACCTGCGATTGCCGTGCGCACCGGCATTCAGCTCGCGTATTTACTGCGACCAAACACGTTCGCCGACTTGATTTCCGAGCGCTGCGCCACTCGAACCGGGTTCATCAACGCGCTCATGACGGTTCAATCGATCCAAGGCAAACTGGACCACAAGACCCGCTTTGCTGACTTGCTCGGTCGCTTGACAGACGACCGTCCAGGTCCAGCTGTCGGCGCGGGCAAACTCGTGATGCATGTACTCTGCGATCCGAACGATCTTGGCGCCGCATCGTGGGCTGCCGCCCTTGCCCTCTCCCCGGCCCAGAGGCTGCGCTGCTACGGAGCCCTCGCCGTTGAGCTCTACAACTTGAAATACTCTGCTTATAATGGCGAGGTCGAGCCGTTTGTTCCTCACGGTGCTGCGGTGCCTCTTGGCTGGCTCCCGTTCCAGGTCGTGCTGGACGGCATTCTCCCGCTTGCTCTCGACACGCCGGCGGACCTACGCGACAATCGGAGGTAATGGCGCTCATTCACGAAGGCATGGATGCATGGCACAAGTTTCGCCCGCCACCAGGATCCGAGCCCGACGGATGCAGCCCCGGCCGCATGTTTCCGCTCACTGCCGAGGACGCGGCTGCGCTTCCTATTTTCGGCGAAAGGGCGGATATGGTAACAATGTGGACCGTGGCGCGCCTGTGTCGGGTGGCGCCGGAGATCGTGCTGCCGCTGGCCGAGTTTTCGCTGGACACGCCCGTGTGGATGTGGCAGCTGCGGCTGGACCTTGTTCGTCAGCAGGCGTGTCGATTTGACCATCTCGACACATGGACCGACCTCGCCGCCGCGGCCATGTCGAACGACTGAGTCCGACTTGCCCGGCTCCTGGTGAGTATCGCGGCAGCAGAGTCCGAGCAAGCGGGACCAGAGTCGGCGGCAGCATTTGCAAGTGAAATGCGGGACGTGGCCCGGGACTGGCCGACGCTCGCTGGCGTGATTTGGCAAAAAAAGTAGTGTTTCGGGATCTGCGTGTGCTTCGTCATGTGTGCGGATCGGTGTGGCGAGTGCTCGCCAGTACCGTTCACCGTATCGTAAACATTATTTTGCTCTCTCGTGCCAAGAATTCTTCAAAAATTCGTTGCCCACGACTCTTCCCGATACACGCATACGCACGCGCGCTCGCACTTGGCGCCGCCACGCTCTGAAGTCACTTCAAAAATCACTGTATACTTTTCTTGGTCGCCAACACACCGACCTACCAACCATCCATCCAGCCCAAAGCAAGCTCAACGACGCACGCTCCTTGGGCGATATACATTATACGGCCACCGCACGCACGCGCATATATACAGCGCGGCCGATTCAGCGCCCCGTCGCTCCCCCACCGACCACGATTCGCCAAATAGCCCCCCTCGGCGTCGCCATCGCCTCCTTCTTGTTGGCCATGTCCGCTGCAGGTGCACCGGTCCCGGCGGCACCCGCGCCCATGCCGACCGCGTACTCGTCGCCCATGCCCACCACGTCGTCCAGCGCGCCGATTGTCACTTTTGGTGTGTCGATATCGGCGGCAGTGCTGTTTGTGATTGCCGTGTACCTCTTTCTGCGGCGGTCGGCGCAGGTCAATCGCACAGATCAGACCAAGGTTGATGATGAGACGCGGTTCGGACTGGTAGTGCAATCGTCGGATGACGCGTTGACGCCCGAGATTCGTGGTCTGTGCGTATCTCTTCTCTTATCTTTTTTCATTCAATTTTCATTTCCCTCCCCCTCGTCGTGAAATCCTTTCTCTTTTGGTTCGGACCAAATGAGGTTGTCGTTGTTGTCGTTATTGCCGGAATAGGGGTTTACATCATTGGCTAACGGGATTGTTTCATATCGCATCGACCAAAAAAAAAAAAAAATAGCATCAATGAGTACGGCCCCGGCGCATGGCATTTCTTGCCGCCGGCCGAAGAGACGCCCAACGTGATGGTCCGCGAGGGCCTGACCATGCTGTTTCTGGCGCGCGTGCGCACATCGCAGACCGACGTGCCCATCCCCATCCCACTCACATTCAAGAACGTGTTTTACTACGAGGTGACGTGCCAGCACAAGCCGGCGGGGTCGTTTGTGTCGATTGGCGTCGCGCCCAAAGGGTACCCGGAATTCATGTTGGGGCCGGGGGCAACAACATGGTCGGTCGGGTACCGGTCGGACGCACGCAAGTTTGTGCAAGGGCACTCGGGAACGGCCGGGCAGCCGTTTGGCGAGCCATTTGGCGGCGGGGATGTCATTGGGTGTGGATTGTGCGTCCAGTCGTTCACCTTTGCTGTGGTTCCCTACTCACCACTCGCCCTTGATTTACCAGTAACACCAACGGGTCTGTGTTTTACACCAAGAATGGCCGTGCGCTCTCCAATGCAACGGATGACATTCCCGTGGATGTTGCGCTGTACCCTTCAATTGGAGCCACACGCGGCGTGCTCCTCAACATCAACTTTGTCCGTCTCATTTTTTCTCTCTGCATTCTGTCGCGCATTAACCACTCACACGCCGCCATGTACTCAATAGGGGCAAGAACCATTCACGTTCGGACCAGCCGAAGCACACAATCTCGGGTACATGACGGACCGGTTGCCGTCGTACCCCGCTCGCACCGCCACCCCGTCGCCAGCATCCCCAAGGTCCGGATCGGTTGCGGGCCGGGTGAGTGCGCGCCGCATCAGCGCATCGTCAACAACGTCCTCATCGGCGCGCAGCACCAGCCAACGGAGCTCGGTGGCATCCGGCATGTCGCATCTCGACCGCGAGTTGCTCGGGTCTCCCGCAGCACCATCCGCAGCAGCAGCAATAGCAAGTGATCCCGCCACGGCAGCCCCCGTTGTTGTCCCCGGATCGTTTCCGGACGACGGACTCCCGACCGACTCGCTCGACGTGGAACTGCCGCGGTCCGTGCTGCGGTGGTCATTGTCGGCGCACCAGTCGCTGCCGCCGGGTTACGACGTGGCTGCGTATTGGACTCCTGGGCAGCGCGCCAGCGGCGCTCCATCGGATGCCGCCGCGCTGTTGACCCGCACTCCATCTGGCGCATCGCGCCGGTCGTTCGCGGCAGCGGCAGTGGCTGCGCGGCGGAACCGCATGTCGAGTGGAAGTAGCATTTACCACGGGGTGGTGAGGACCGGGTCGCGCGCATCGATCGCTTCGGTCGCTTCGTCAGTCACCCCGTCCGACCCGCCGCCGCCGTTCGAGGAGGCCATGCGGTTGGCGGCCGAGAACCGGTGGGACGAGGCGTTTGATGCCGCTGCGGCTGCGTTGGCGACTGTCGAAGATGCTCCTCATGACAACTCTGATGCTGGCGCTGCTGCTGTTGACGCTGCATCTATTGATGTTGCTGTTGATCCCATCAACGACAATGCCACCGAGCCCACTGCTGCCATCGAAATGACCGAGGTGGTTCCGCCGCCTGCTGGGCCATTATCGACCGTGGACGATGTCCACAGCGACCGCCACGAGTCGTAGTTTGTTGCGATCATCCATGTCCGAAGGAGGGTAAACCCGTTGCGCCTGCTGTGTGCCACTGTGTGTGTAATCTTTGTGTATGTTGGTGCGGAGTGTGAGTGTGTACCCTAGGCAGCGCAAACCAACTAATATAATCCATACCCTTCGTACTTGTCCTCGTACTTTTGGATCGTTGTTCTTTCCCTCTCGATCGTTCCTAAAAAAAAAAAAACTATGCTGACTACCATCGCCCGCTCCGTGTCTGCTCGCACCTCCACCGCAGTACTCGCCACAGGTCTGCGCGCGTATAGCGCCAAGATTGCAGTGGTGACCGACGACACGCTCGACGCGACGCTGCTAGCGGCCAAGGGGCCCGTTCTGGTGGATTTCTATGCCGAGTACATCATTTCTTCCGTCCGCAATCCCTCCAGAAATGACACTAACAATAATTTCGGAGGTAGCTGGTGCGGCCCATGCCGGATGCTCGCCCCGCAGCTCGAGCAAGTGGCCGCGGCCCATGGCGATGCGCTGACGGTGGTCAAGATCAACACCGACGACGCGCCCGACGCGTCCGCCAAGCACTCGGTGTCGGCGCTGCCCACGGTGGTGCTTTTCAAGGGCGGGCGCGAGGTCGACCGGTTCATGGGCGTCAAGTCGCAGGCGCAGATCGAGGCATTCTTGAAGCAGCATGCATCCTCCAAGTAAATGTAATGCACGCATTGTTAGCGGACGAGGTAAGGGAGTGGTGGATCCGCGAGCGTGTGTGGCCGAGGACCAGACCAGGCCAACCAATAAAAAAAAAATATTTATATTGACGGGACAACGGCTACGACACACACACACACACACACATGTTACTGCTCCAGCTCGGCCGCGGCAGCAGCCTCGAGCTGAGCGCGCTTGCGGTCGCGGATGGCCACCATGGTCTTTTCCAAGCTCTTCTTTTGGCTCTCCTGCAGGTTGTACACCCAGTACCCGAACGCGCCAAAGATGGTGGCCGCGCCGGCGTGGCCCGCGGCGCCTGATTTTAATTTTTTTCATTTTGAAGATTTGTGGTTAGTGGATACGGGCCATACTAGAAACTGCAACGACAAAAACAAACCAGAGAGTGGGTGCTTGCGCTCAATCGCGTTGGCAAAGGCGCGGGCGGCAACGCCAAAGGTCGACCAGCCGGCGATGCTGGAGAGGAGGGTCATTTTTGATTAATTTTTATTGAAGTGTGTAAATTTTGGTCAATGAATTGAATGGAACAGACTGCAAGGTCGTGGTGCTACGGCGTATAAACAATGACAGTCTCTCGTCCTTTTCTCTCTCTCAAGGCAGATTTCTCTTCCAATTCCATCGTGCCCGCCACCAATTGTAATGAAAACCTCGACTTGACGTTGTGCTTGTTTTCCCACTTCAATCAATCTGGATTGATTGTTTCCCAACCATCAAGGCATTCACGGATCTAAAGCGGTAAAGATGGCCTCGTCAATGTCCCCGCAGCGACGGCGCCAAGTCCCGACGACCCCCTGGCTGCCCACATCCCCGACCAAGGCCGCCGCATCGCACCACTCGACCCCGCATGCGACGCTCGACCAGTACCTGAAGCAGCACGAGATGCAGCGGCGCGGCCGGTTCCGATCGCCGCCTCCACCCGCACTCCAGTCATCATTGGGGCCGGGAGCAGCCGCCGCGCGCCGGATCGTGTCCGAACAGGATGCAGTGCGCGCATTAAGGCGCCAGCACGCCGACACGCTCTCGCAGCTGATGACGGTGTCGGTGGTCCAAAATGCTTCGGCGGATGCCGCGGTGATCGCCGACGTGCAGCGCGCGAGCCGGCAGTGGCGGGCCGCTGGTACCAATGCTGCTAACACGGCGCAGTCTATTTACGGCACGTTCGATGCGTCGGCGTCTATTTTGGCGGCTTATCCGCCGTCCCAGCAGCAGCAAAAGCAGCAGTCGTGGGGCGGCGGTCGGTCAGCGACGCCCGGCGGCGCCATGTCTCCTCCCCCGCCACCTCCACCGGTCCCGCCACCGGCACCTCCACCGCCGCCGCTGGTGATCCCGCGGTCTCCACTCCAAACCGGAAGCAGATCCCCGTCACGATTGTCGCCCACCAAGCGGTCGCTGCCGCCTTGGTCGCGGCCAACCGTTTCCACCCACGTCCGCCCGTTCGGGGCCGGTTCACCATCACACCACCACCACCACAACAACTGGTCGCCCATGGTCTCGGTTGCTCGCGACGAGTTGCTAGATGAAGGGATTTCGGGTGTGTTCCTGGTCAACCATACGCTGGACGCGGTACCACTGGCGACGACGACCGGTGATGGCGGGTCGCTGCATGTCCAACGCGGGCAGTACGGTGTCGAGTCGTTTGGCGCACCGGCGGTACCGCCATTACCGCCGCTTCCGCCGCGGTGGGTCGGGTCGCCTGTCGTGAGCCGTGCTTCACCCATGAACGGACGGGGGGATCGCTCAGCTCAGAACGGCAGCAGCGATCTTGACAATGACAATGAGTCGGTGGCATGGACGATTGGCGATGCGGTGGACCAATTCCGGGCCGAGGTCGGACTGGCGGACTTGATGCCAGTGGCAACCGCTGACCTGCACTCGGCCCTGGCGTCGTCTCCATTGGCACCGAGTCCCCCAACACCAGCCGAGGAGGAGGATACGGTGCATTACTGTACGTGCGCTCAACCTCATCCCCTCGTCCTGACCCAAAGCTCACAAAAAAAATCAATAGATTCGGGATACTTTACTGCCACGGCCACTGACCGGCTGGCACCGCTGGTCGGCGGCCGCACGCCCGGCGACGACGATCCGCCGGTCAAAGTGCGGATCCCTGCGTCGGTGGCCGCCCGGCTGCAGGCCGGATCCAAGATGAAGGTGGTGGTTCACTCGCGCACCACGTTTGACGATCAGGAGAGTATGGCTCTCAACCGGGTACGTGTTTGTTCCCACTTTGGCTCACTCTGGAAAAAAATAGTTGACGATTGGAAGTAATGTAGCACTTGCACGCTGGATGTCGGCCGAATTTGTATGCGGGACGGACGCGAATGAACAGCACGTCCATGGCGCTGCGAGCGAATGTTCAACCAGCGGTGGCGGCAGCACGGTGGCGACCTCGAGACGCATTCGACACGGTGGGATCCAAGGCATGGACGACGCGACTTGGCGGCTGAAACCCCAAACAGCCATGTTTTACACAACCAAAAAAAAAAATACACGGCTGAGTGGGCTTTTGAAGTTTCCATCTCACCGGCGATCTCGTCCGCTATGCGGGCGCTACACCAATTGTGCGACTGGTGTAGCAGAGAGTGGATACCGTTTTTGTTTCCGGGAAAGAAAAGGGGGAAAAAAACAACAACTACGGCGACGCCGCCGCCTTGGC
>MU624696.1:0-30795 GCA_025349905.2 Blastocladiella britannica
TCCAGAACAAGATCATGGATACCGAGAGCAAGCCGCCGGCGTACATGGCGTAGTGGTAGTAGTGCTCGAGCCGCACCGCGCCGCGCTCGCGCTCCTCGGCCTTGATCAGCCGCGCGTTGGTGTTGGTCGCGTCGCTCGCGGGCTGGCCGGGGTCGCGCTGCGCCTCGCCATTGTAGTCCCAGTCCTTGACATCGCCAGCGATCTCGGTCACCAGGTCGGCGTCGCCCGCGTCCTCGCGAGCGCCGCCGTCTTTACCCGACGCGTACTCGGCAAAGAGCGCCGCGCCCACGCCACCCAGCGCCATGAGCTCGTCGACGGTCCCCGACTCGGCGACCTTGCCGTCAGCCATAACCAGGACGCGGTCGCACTGCGCGGCGTACGCGAGCGAGTGCGTGACCATGACCCGCGTCGTGTTCCTGAGGTGGCCCTTGATGCACGCGTGGAACAGGAACGCAGCCACGTGTGCGTCGACCGCCGCCAAGATATCGTCGAGCAGGTAGATGCTGGAGCCCGAGTAGATGGCGCGCGCCAGGTTGGTGCGGGCCTTTTGTCCGCCGCTCAGCTATTTAGCCACAACGATCAGTCAGTCAGCATCTCCACAGATAAATCCAATAAAAACATACGTTGATCCCACGCTCGCCAATCTCGATCTGGTCGCCGCCGGGAAGCCGCTCGAGATCCTTTTGCAGCGCACTCAAGTAAATGGCCTCGCCGTACCGCTTGGGGTCGTACGTCGCGCCAAAGAGCACATTGTCGCGCAGCCTGGCGTTCTGGATCCACGGCACCTGCGGGCAGTACGCGACCGACCCGTCAAAGACCACCTCGCCCGCGACACGCTGCATCTCGCCCACGAGCGCCGACAGCAGCGACGACTTTCCCGCGCCGACTTTGCCCACCACCGCCACCAGCTCGCCCTTGTTGATCGTGAGGTTCAGGTCCGAGATATACGGTAGAGGCGCGGGTGGAATATCGACGACATCTCCGTCTTGATCGTCATCGCCGTCCGTGTCGGTTCCGGATTTGCGCTGCTGGGTGGTGGCAGCAGGGACAAGGGACATGGACTCGTCTCCTTCATCGCCACCTCTCTTGGCAGTTGTTACATCGGTATCATGCGCGCTCGAGTCCCACACAAACGACGCGTCGTGCACCGAAATGGCAGCAACCCCGAGCTCGCCCGAGTCCACGACCGTCGGCATCGCCTCGACCTCGTCGGCCACCAGCAGCGCCGTGATGCGCCGAATCGACACCACCGCGTCCACGGCGAACCCGTACGACTGCGGGATCTGCCACAGCGGCATGCGCGTCAAGTTGAGCAGCGACAGCGATCCAAAGATCACCGAGGGCATCAGCGTGTGGTCGGGGAGTGCGGCGTACACCGAGAACACGATGATGGCGGCGGTGGCCGGGGCGGCGATCGCCACGCCAATGATGGCGGCCTTGAGTACCGCTACTCGGATCACGTAGTAGAGCTCCCTTTCGCGCTGGTCGCGGATCGTGGACAGGAACGGGATTTCCCAGGCGAGGAGCTTGACGACCTTGATGCCCTGGAGAAGCTCGTTGATCAACTGTTTACATAGGGTCAGTATATGTTTTTCGAACCTCATAAGACATAAAATCAAACCTTGATCCGCTTGTCGGTGATGGACTGCGACTTACGACGAAGCTGACCGACAAGGGCCATGGCGCGCGATTGCACGGGCACAAACAAGATCAAGAACGCGATCCCGAGCAACGCGGGCCAGCCCACATAAAACACCATAATGAACATGGCGATCGCCACTTGCAACGGGCACGTCCACAGCATGTGTAAGAACGGCTGGCACAGATCGAGGCGGTTGGTGTCGGTGCTGACAATGTTGACGACTTTGCCCGTGTTGAATTCGCGGCTGCATGCCGAGTTGCTCAAGCGAAGGGCTTTTCCAAAGGTGGCCGTAATCAATGCATTCCGCACCCGCAGACCAGTCAGCATGGACAAGTGCCAGAACGCGTGTGTGAGCAGCGACGAGACTACTTGAAAGATAAAGATGAGTCCGACCAGCGTGTATCCGAGGGCCACATCGCAGTACGACGCAGCAGAGGCGGTGGTATCCGAGAACTGGCACTGTCCAATCACGTCCAGGACCAATTTGATGCAGATCGGAATCGCAATGCCGCACATGTCGCCCAGGAACTTGCACATGCCAGCGGCGATCCTATCGTTTTTATATATCGGTGTCCAATTTCCCGTCGCGCCAAAGAAGGAATCGTACCAGCTGGACCCAAATGCCTTGAAGAGAGCACGCGCAGTCAGAGTCCATGGGACTTGCCTTGCGCCGGGATTGTGCGCTCGCCAAGCGGCAAGTGCCACCCGAAACGCGTCGTCAAACGCGCGGTCCATGGCGCGAGCAGAGAGCTTTTCGCCCATTGGAAACAAGTTGGATTCCTCGAGCGTCCGCTTGTACCCGACGGCCATGAGGGGCGAGAACCAGGTGAACCATCTTTTTTTTGTTTTTAAAATTGATATTGTGAGAACAACGTACTTTTGGAGTCATGCATTCGGGCGCGCAAAACGGACGGAAGCGTACATTCTCGAAAAGATGCCTGCCAATGTCATTGGAGATTCGTCGGCAGGGCCCGAATCTACCGCATTCGCGGAATCAAAGTGGCCTGCGAGCGGGATACTTGCCGCATCAGCGCCTGCAGCAGCAGCAGCATCGGCGACGGGTGGGGTATCGTGAGGCATATGAGATAATTACTATGGCGTGTCGTACAATGGGGAGAGTACAAAGCTTCAGCAGGGACGGGGATATCGGCCGGGTATTTATAACAGAGTGCCGGACGCATTTCCGAAATACTCGATCTGACACTTCAACTTTTCCGAAATCTCGCGAAACACTGAAGTGGACAGGACCCAGTCATAAAATAAAAGTATGTATATAGAAAAGAAGTTGCAAAATAAAAGAGGAAAATAACAGATGATACTACTGCATCGTCGGCAGCTGCTCGTCAATGGGCTGCGGGACCTCCGCATGGACCTTGTGCTCGACGCCCATGATCTTGGACCAATGCGACGCGGCCTGCATTGTGCGCACGGCCTTACGGAACCGGTCGCCCGTGGCCGATGATCCCTGGGAGTTGGTGCGGAATGCCGGCAACAAGTTGGGCGCCTCGGCCGAGCCCGGTACGGCCGCGGCCGCTGGTGTCGCGGCCGCCTCCATCGGCGACGGCACGTACTGTCCCGGCTTAGCGGGGATGTGCGCCAGCCACGGGTGCGCGATCGCCTGCTTGGCGGTCATGCGCTGGTCCGGGTCCAGCCGCAGCAGGCCGCGGATAAAGTCCTTGGCGGTGCTCGACACGCCCGTCCAGTACTCGGCCGGCTCAAACGCGTAGTCGGCGCGAATGATCGCCTGGATCTCGTCCACGGTGGTGTTGCGGTCGAACGGCGTGTACCCAGAGAGCAAAAAGTACGTGATCACGCCGACGGCCCACATATCCACCGACTTGGAGTAAGGGAGGCGCTGGAGGATCTCGGGACTGTTTTTTTTTGTCAGCATTATTTTTTTTGAAGGGATAAGTTTGGTGGAAAGAAAAAAAATAGTACCTCATAAATCCAGGCGTGCCACACGTCGTGGTGAGGAGTGGGTACGTGTCCGACTCGAGGCAGCGCGCGAGGCCAAAATCGGCAATGAGCAGATCGGCGTCTTCGGCCTCGGTGCGGAAGAGAAGGTTTTCGGGCTTGAGATCGCGGTGGACGATACCCTTTTAAAGCAGCGAAAATGAATATAAAGTGCTGAAATGAAAAGGAGAAAGAAATACCTTGTCGTGGAGGTACGCCACAGAGTCGCAGATAGTGCGGACAATGTGGGCAGCGTCCTGCTCGTAGTAGTGGCCGCGATTGCAGATGCGGTAAAACAGCTCACCGCCCTTGCAGAGCTCCATAATGACATAGACTACGTTGATGAAGATCACTTAAAATGGGGGTATGCGATAAAAGTAGAAAAAAGAGACGAACGGTTGTTGGTCGACTCAAAGTAGTCCACGAGCGCAATCAGGTTGGGGTGGCCTTGTGACACGGTCTTGACTGTTGTTTATTCAGTTAAGTTAATATGGGCCGATGCACCGCAAGACGCAGAGTCAGAGCATACGAATGTTGATTTCGTTCAACACCATGTGTTCGCGGCCAGCCATCAGGGCCTTGTTGAAAATCTTGCACGCGTACTGCTTGCCGGTGGTGACCTGTCAAGTATTGGTTTGGGTCAATACCGTACGATCGGCCTCTTTTTCACAAATTATTAAACGTTAAAATGGTTACGGACATGGAAGGCCTCCTTGACCTTGGCATATGTGCCCTCGCCAAGGACCTTGCCAACTTTGTATTCACTGCAGTTAAAATAAATGTTAGTATTCTGGAATGAACGAAAAAAAATAGAGCACGGTGCCGCACCAGGGACGGACACTGGGGTCGGCCATTGCAGTATAATCTTATAAATTCAACTTACCACGCTTTGAAGAGAATTCTGAAATTGAAAAAAAAAAGCAGAAGGCCAATTTTGGGTGCCAATCCAACCAACACCACGCCCTTTCTATGCGACGTGCCAAAAATGGCAATAAAAAAATAATTGCATTATACACACAATGAAAGGAAAAGGGGGGGGATGAGGGAATAAATCAAGGACTGCCCAGGTGGTCGGCGAGACTTGGCGGTGGCGTGTCGGGCAGGGCGGCACCAGAATCGGAGCGCGGCAGGGACCCAATTCCGTTGTCATCCGGAGACACAGGAAGAGCATGCACTGCGGTCAGGGACGACGACAATTGCGATGGTTGCGTTGACTGGCGAGGCAGAGTACCACCAACAGGACCCACGGCAGACGAAGCGCGCCGCGACGAGAACGACATGCGGTCGTAATCGGGCGGTGCAAAGCTTCCTTCGCGTAACCTACTGCTGTCCGCAGTGTTGGGTGTTGGGGGTGAGGCCTCCTCGTAAATGGGCAGCGGAACGCCCGTGCCGCACGACCCGATCGACCCTGGCCGCTGTGGCCACCCACCGTACGGAACCGCCCACCGGAACCGTCCACCACCACGCTGCTGCCCACTGATGCCCAAGTCCGATCCGTCCGGCTCCAGCATGGGGTGGTACGAGCATGGGCGACGCCCGTACCCTGCCATGCGCTCGCTCGCTCGTCGCAGCCGCGGGGGAGCATTGGGGTTGTACTCGTTCTCGGGATCATACGGCACCCCCGGGTGGTCGCGCTCGTGCTTTGCGCGCCTGATCCTCCGGGCCCAGAACTGGCAGCACGCAACAGCGAACGACAGAATCGCGACCCCAGCAAGCAGGCAGGCGCCCACCATGGCCATGGCGGCCAAGGTGGTCAGGGAGGCCGATGGCGATGTGCCGTCGTCTGCAATCGTGGTTGCCGCAGATGTTGCGTTGGTTGTTGCTGGTTGTGCGCCGTTCCGAGCATGAAGTCGCGGCAAACGAGGAAAATGTGTTGGGACCATTATTTATACAGGTATATGTAAGGGAGAACGAGGAAAGTTGCCCTCTATCGTCCTCTTCCGTGCCCGTGGTCGTGCTGCGTTGTTCGCGCTTTTTGATTTCCGCAAAGAGGTTTTATTTATACATGCACTCTGTACAATTGAATGGGAAATCAAATGGGAAATTGCCCTGCCTTCCACCATCCTCTCCCATTTCGGATTCCAGCTTTTTCTCCTCCCTTCATACTGTCCCGGCTCTTGCATGTTCATATTTCTTTATTGCAGCAACAGAAATTAGAGGCGCTAACAATATAACCATTATCCCAGACTATTGCTTGCTGGATCACTAATTTATTTGGTCGTGCGGACTGCGCTCGCAACTCTAAACATACTCTACGAAAGCAAAACATTGTAGTGTACCTTTGTATTTGGATCCTCGTTGCACCCAAAGAAATAACGAAAAGGGAAAAACAATAGATCATGGCGACGGTAGTAGACCAGATCAACCCGTCTGCCCCCGCCAGCGGCAGTGCTGCCACTACTGCCCGCACCTGGATCCCTGCGCCGGCCGACACGTTTGGCCTGGTAGTGGCCCAGTTCACGCCCCCACTTGCCCCGTCCATGCCCGGACTGGGCGCAGAATCGTTGGAATGGACGCAGCACGCGCGCATGATCGCCGCGCTCGGGCACATGCTGCCCCTGAATGTCGGCGACATTGTGCAGGTGCTCGAATTTGGCGCAAAGGCAACCTGGATCCGCGGGTACCTGTACTCGGCGGGACTCGCCATGGCCGAACCGCCGATCGGGATCTTCCCGGCCGCTCTGATCGCCATCAAATACCGCGTTAATGGTAATGGCAATGTCATTGGAAATGGATCTGGTGACGACCCGCTCGCAGTCTCACCCATGTCTGCAACGACGGCCACCGATCCGGCTTCGCCCATCCCGACCGAGACAACAACTGCTATCACAACCACTGCGACTCCAAGCGGTCTGGCCATGGACCGCATCCGCGTTGCCGACAAGTCCATCGACTTTGCGCACCCGGAATCACCCAACCAGTCCGCCGAAAACCTCGCCCCGACCGCAACTGACGTTTTTGGCGACCCCGAATACACGTCGCCCGAGACCCAGTGGTTGTCGTCCTCCGGGAACGGCAATCCGATGCACCGAAAATCGGTCACGGACATTCAGCAGCTGCCAGCTCCCGCTTACGCGTGCGGGGACACGGTGATAGGCGCCGAAGAGCCCGTAGTGGACGAGGTCGCGTACGTGCTGCGTGACTGGTACGCCAACATGCGCCGGTACCTGCAAACGCAAAACTACATTCAGTACGCGTACGTGAAAAAGCACATGCTGGCGCTTCTCAAGTCGCGCAAGATGCTGCTGGCGGCGCGGCCCTCGGCGACCGCCGACACGCTGTTGCGGCACCGTAAAGATCTAGTGACCCGCATTGCCACGGGAAACGGGATTCAGACCAAGGAGCAGATTGTTCGCGACTTGGCATCGGGAGGGATACTCACCGACAAGATGGGCACCATCATGCGCATCAAGGACACACACGCGGCGCTCGACGCGCAGTTGCGGTCAGACGGCCGCACGGGCACCATCAATGTCGCCACGGGCGCGCCGTCCTCGGTGGATGCCGACATCAAGTCGTTCCACATCTTGCTCGAGGTGAAAGGCGTCCTACCCGAGCTGGCCGCTGCCGGACGCGAGGCCTCGGACGAGTTCAAGTTTGCCATTTACTCGCGGTCGGACGGCCGGTACCTGACCGACGAGTTTACATTGAAGCGCGCGTGCGCTTCGGGCGACCTCACGCCCGGAATCAAGACGCTGTTCAAGGACTTTTCGTCCGCGGACACCACAAAGGACAATGTGCTTGTCTGCCGCGTGGTGCGGTCCAGCCGCCTAAAGGACCACGACGAGAACCAGTGCTTTCGTCGGCCTATTGCAGTTGGCATTCTCGAGATTCGCGACATTTTGGCCGGCAAGGAGACGCAGCCCACGTCCGGGTTCCTGGTCAAGCTGTACGCGGCCAAGGACGAGGCCAATTTCGCGCAGCTGCCGACCGAGCTCATGAGCAAATCGGGCAACTACGAGCCCATTAAAGGCGCGTGCGTGTACGTGAGCATGCGGTCGTTTAGCCACGAGTGGCACAACAAGGCGTCAGACGTGCTGTTGACGCACCGGATGGGGTTTGGGGACCCCATGGACCCGCGCGCGGGCCCACGTAACTCGCTGTACCTCACGCTTGTCTCGGGAGAGCTCTCCAAGCAGCTGGGGAAATCGTTCCAGGTCGTTGTCTCGATTCGCGACAGCATCAATGGGGACACCATCGAGGCAATGTACTCGACCGCCGGCCAGCCCGCGTTCGGGTTCCACGAGTCCATGGTCTTTATTCACAACCTGGTGCCCAAGTGGCAGGAGACGATCCGCATCGACATTCCGGCTCAGGTCATGGACCGCGCGCACATTCACTTTCGCATCAAGGCCGTGGGCAAGTCGGTCAAGCCGGTCGCATTTGCGGCGAAACCCGTGCTGAAAAACAATGGCGCGGTGCTCTTGGACGACACCCACAAGCTCACGCTGTACAAGTACGAGCAGCATCATGTGGTGCAAGGCCTGGACACGCCCCCGTCGTACCTCCCAGTCCTGGCAGGAACCGCCTCCGAAGACCAGGCCAAAAAATACGAGGCGCTCAAGGAGTCCATCACCATCCAGACGCTGGTGGTGTCCAACACCCACTCGCAAAACATTGCATTGGTAAAAATGCTCAACTGGCGGCAGGCGGTGGCATCGTCGTACAACGACTTGCCGTCGGTGCTCATGGACGTCAAGCTCACACCCGAGAACGAGCTCATCAAGTTTGTGGTCCCCGTGCTCGATGCGCTGTTTGGAATCATGTGCTCGTCCAAGAACGAGTCCGGGTCGCTCTCCCGGCTTCTGTTTGAGGTGCTCTTGCACTTGCTCTCGGTCGTGTACCACGAGCGCGACCGACGCTACATTCACTTCCGCCCCCTGATCCAAACGTACCTGGACACTGATTTTAACCAAATCGGCGTGGCATCGCACCTGGTCGACTCGATCGTCAAGCTCATCGAGTCGGTGCGCGACAATAGCAAAAACACGGATGCGATTCGGCAGCTGCACACCGTCTTCAAGTCGTTTGTGCACCTGGCGCGCATTATCGTGCAGTGTGGGGTTATTGTACGGCAGCGCGAGGCCGCCTCTGGGACGGCTGCAGCTGTTACAGGTAGCTCCACTGAAACAGCCGAACTGACATCGGAACAGTTCCAGCAGTGCCTGACCAACCTCATGTCGAGCATCAACCGGCTCATGGGCGACGCCGGCGACCACTTGTCCGCGACCCAGCAATTCGCGTTCCAAAACTTTTCGCAAGTGATCCCACTGCTGCTCAAGTGCTACTCGAGCGACTTTATTGCACAAATGGTCATCACCTTCACCGACTCGCTCGTGTCCAAGCGCGGGTCCATTGTCCAAAAGAAGCTGACTTTCATCTTGTCGCTGATTCGAGGCCCTCTGTTCACCGCCAACAGCTCCACCCGCAACACGTTGACCGAGTCCATGGTGCGGTGGCTCCGTTCGCATATTGGCTGGTGGGAGCCAGGGGCCGGGGACTTGACGCTGCGCACGCAAATCTACAACGAGTGTGTCGACATTCTCGCCGAGCTGCTGGACCGGCTGCAAATGGTCCTGGACGAGGACGACCAGAACTCGGCAACCGTGCTCAAATTGGCCGACTTGCTTCCGAACCTCCTCGAGGCGTACCGTGACGCCATGACTGTCCCACTGGACTCTGTCTCTGGCAGCGGCGGCGGTGGCGGGCGGTCGTCGTCGGGCCAGTCCACATCCAACTCCACCGCATCCATGTCCATGTCGGCGGTCTCTCACCAGATTGCTTCGCGTATCTCCATCTCGTCTACGCACACTTCTTCATGGCGTGGAAGCGGCAACTTGCTGCCTGGCCCGACCAAGGAAGACCCGACCGGTGGCGGCATCGACGACCAGGCGCAGGCCAACTCGGACACGGCCAAGATCGCGTCCACGTTCCTGTCGGTGTTCAACCTCATGTCCGAGACGCGGATTGCCGAGTACTTTGTGAACGTGCACGTAGCGCGCGGGTACGACGGGTCCACCAAGTTCCTGAACCAAGTGCTGGCGATGATGGAGTCGATCCTGCACGGTGAAGCGTACCCGTCCACATGGGTCAACCTCAACATCATTGCCCGGCGCACCGCACTCAAGATCTTCCGGTCACTGTCGCTGCTCATGCAGCACTATTTCATGCCCCCCGCGGCGCCCAAATTCGACCAGCAGCTGTGGACGCGTTTCTACGTGTTGGTGCTGGTGCTGCTCAACAGCACGCCACTGGGCAAAGACGCGTGGTCGGCGCAGCGGTGGCGCACGTTCGAGCGCATTTCGGGCCGGCCGTACATTGAGCGCGGCGCGCAGCTGCTCAAGACCCTGTGGAAGTCACTCGGGATGTTATCCACCAAAGAACCCATTGTCGAGTACCAGCTGCGCATGATCCCGACACTACTGCCCATGATCCTGGAGCTCACCATGTCCAACCACCAGCAGCTGTGCCAGGCGGCATCGTACATGCTCTACAGCATGATCAAGCGCGAGTACTCGTTCTGCAAGTCCATCAAGCGGCTTGAGTCGTTCTGCATTGACCATTTCGACGTGCTGGTGCTGACGCGGCGCCGTGGAGACGACACATACCGCCGAACGTTCATGTACACCATGTGCCGGTTGCTGGCGGTGCGTAAAGTCGGCCAGGACCTCAAGCACCAAGTGTCCGAGTTCTTGCTCAACGTGGACCGGTTCCTGATCTTGCTGCTGGGCCTGCGGTTGCTGCCGCCGGGCAACGAGTACGAGGACGAGCAGTGGTCTGGGATTTACAAGCTGGCGAAATTCATGCGCGCGATTGGCCGCACCGACATTTTCCTCAAGTACGTGCACCACCTGGCCATCAAGCAGCTCAACTCCAACAATTTCGTCGAGGCCGGGTGGACGCTCAAATTGCACGCCGACATGCTGGCGTGGTCTGAGCGCATTCTCGACGCGATTCCGGACCTCGGGTTTGACCAGCCGCAAAAGGAGAGCGAACGGAAAGAGGACCTGCTACACCAGATTCTCGTGTACTTTGAAGAGGGCAAAGCGTGGGAGTCGGCGATTTCGGTGTGCAAGGAACTGTTTGCGTACTACGACAACAGCACCTACAACTACGAAAAGGTCGCCGAGATGCTCACCAAGCAGGCCAGCCTGTACCAAATGATCGTCAAGGAGCAGCGGTATTACTCCGAGTACTTCCGGGTCGGGTACTACGGAATGGGGTTCCCGGCGTCGCTGCGCAACAAACAGTTTGTGTACCGTGGGCTGGAGTGGGAGAAGCTGGCCACGTTCTGCGAGCGCATTCAGAACAAGCACCCGGACTCAGTACTGCTCAAGTCCAACGCTGCACCGGGTGAAGAGACGCTCACCGCCGACGGCCGGTTCTTGCAAATCACCACAGTGGTCCCGGAACCCGACCTGTCGCTACCCGTGTTTGTCAAGGGCGACGGTGTTCCCGAGGCCGTGCGCTCGTACTTTCAGTTCAATGACGTGCGCCAGTTCTCTGTTTCGCGCCCCATGCGTAAAGGGCCCAAGACTGGCAACGAGTTTCTCGACCTGTGGACGGAAAAGACCACGTACGTGACCGAGGACACGTTCCCGCACCTATTGCGGCGGTCAGAGATCATCGAGGCCACCATCACCGAGTACTCGCCCGTGGAGAACGCGGTGCAAGGGATGGTGAAAAAGAACCGGGAGCTGATTTTGCTCGAGGCCAAGTACGGCAAGTTCACGGAGCCGCAGGCCAACTGCTCGCCGCTGACCATGTCCATCAACGGTTCGGTGGACGCGCCGGTCAATGGTGGGATTCCCATGTACAAGAAGGCATTCATTCAGTCCAACTACCGCGAAGAGTACCCGGACAAGGCGGTGTTTGTGTCGCGGCTCGAGGAGGCGATTGACGAGCAGGTGATTATTCTGGACCGGTGCATTGCCATCCACAACCGCATCGTCTCGCCCTTGATGCGCCCGCTCCACGACACGATTGTTTCCTGTACTTGACATTACTTTTGCTGTATTTAGCGGTGCCAGACTCATTTTTTTTAATAATAACGTACACAGTCTTCCAAAAGAACTTTGCCGAGGAGCTCGAACGGCTCGGGGTGTCGGCGCAGTACGAGGCTCCCGCCGGCACAAGTGCTCCCGTGGGCCATCCTCGGAGTAGCGGAGCGCAGTTACGTGAACGTCCCACGTCGTCGCTGTCGAACCTGTCGTTTGGTGGCTCCTTCAATGCCGGTGCGGGCGGCGCGCTCCCAGGCACCCCGACGATGGTCAGTGACGTGGTCGGGAGCGCCACCAAGCTCGCGAGGCGCGCAACCAGCAAGCAAAAGAAGTTTGTGCCTCCTGCGGCCTCCAGCACGTCCAGCGACGACATTGGCGGCAGTGCCGGCGGTCTCATGGCTGCTGCTGCCGGCGGCGGCGCAGGAGGTGGAGGGTCGACGGGATACATGGGCTCGGGCAACCTCCTGGGCATGCCGAGCTCCACCGGGACCACCATGGGATCCACGTCCAATGCGGGCGGGAACAGTCCCGGCGGACAGAACTTGAGTCCGTCGTCGTCCACCCTGGACGCGCTCGGTATTACTGGCGGCCCTCCTGGCGCTGGCGCCGCTAACGGCGACGCAAGCGGGACTTGGAAGCGGCCGGGACTCTTGGCCAAGATGCGGGCGAGCGGCGGCGATCGCAAGGGCGCGAGCAGCCTGTCCCTTCATCAATAATTAAATAGATCAACAGCCTTTTTGTCCCTCACAATACTCGGCTCGTATATATTACGATATAAATAAATTAGTGTCCAGTATAACCCTGGTGGGGTGCTTGGCGCACCCCGGGCGGGGCGGCTGCGGACGACTGCGAGCCCCTCCGCACTCGGACTCGAGGTCGCGGCGCAGATCCGTGGTTGTTGGGAGCGGGTGCACCACTGCTGCTACCGCCGTCCATGACGCGTGGTCGCTTGGCCGCAGGCGGTTGGCTTGTGCCACGTTGCCACTGTTCGTCGACATGCTGCTGTTGCCGTTGCTGTTGCTGGTGGTGTTGTGGATGTTGTGGATGTTGTGGCTGCTGTGGCTGCTGTGGCTGCTGTGGAGGATACGGGTGCTGGCGCTGGTGATGCTGCAACTGGACGGGAGAGGCCGGCGTCACCTGCTGGTAGTGCTGTGCCTTGGCGGGTCCTGCCGGGGCCATGGGACCGGAATGACTACTGCCGGGCGAGTGGGCACGCTTGCGAGTGGGCGCCGATCGGCTCGGGCCAGAAGGAGGCGGAACAATGACAGGAGCAGCAACCGAGGGAACATGTACAGGAGTGACGTTTGCCGCGGCCGCGAGGGACGCCAGCAACGGCATCGACTTGAACAGCGTGTAGTTCGCCGGGACTTGGGTGACCGACGACGTGGACACATCGGCCAGTGGCCCACGCGCCAGCTGCTGCGGCGGAATCGGGTCTTGCCGGACCACCGCGGCCGGAACCGTCGGCGCAACCGTCGTCACGCCCTTATTTACCAGCGCGCTCGGGATCTGGATCGAAATCACCTGGTGCTCGGGCACCGATCCAGGCACTGCCGTAACGGCCAATGATGCCGATGTTGGCGTAGACACGGCCGCTGTCGCCTTTGGCAGCGGCGAATCAGCCTGTCCCGAACCACGAGATGCAGCAGCAGCAGCAGCAGCCGCAGCGGCAGCGGCAGCAGCAGCCGCAGCAGCGCTCTTCTTGCGCTGCTTGCTCTCGTACTCGTGCCAGCGCTCGCCGTCTTGCAACGCCTCCAGCACCGACCGCGGAGGCATAGGAAGCGGGTCAGCCGCAAACCACGGGTGCAAGAGCGCCTGGGCGGCAGTGGGGCGGCGCCAGGGCGTCAGCTGCAACAAGCAGTCGGCGAGTTCGAGCGCCAACGCCGACGACTCCTCGGGCTCGGTGGGCAAGCCCGACCGGTCCTCGCCGTGCTCGGGCGTAAACGCGGCAATCAAGTCGGCGCCGATCGTCTCGCGAAACACGCGCGGAAGCGGTGCGGGCGGCCGCGTGAGCTCGTACCACGGCAAGTGCGCCGCGGTCGGCCACTGCGCCGTGTCCGGGGTCCCGCAGGTACGGTACACCAGGTCGAGCTGCGTGATCTCGTCCGTGCCTGGGAACGCCGGTTGACGCAAGTACAGTTCCACCAGAATACAGCCCGCTGACCATAGATCCACCTCGCCGCCGTACCGGGTGGTGCCGAGCAGCAGTTCCGGTGGGCGGTACCACAGTGTGATGACCCGGTTCGTCAAGTCTGCCTGCGCGGTTCCCTCGGACCAAGCCTCGAGTGCAGCCGAATTGAATGGTGATGTGGCCGCTGCCGACGACGTGTACAACTGGCTCACATACTTTGCTAGCCCAAAATCAGCTAATTTGAGCTCGCCGCGGCGGTTCAGCAGCAGGTTGGACCCCTTGATATCGCGGTGAATGATGCCGTGCCGGTGCAAGAACGCCAGCCCACTCAGAAGCTGCTGCATGAGCGACTTGATATGAGGTGGCTCAAACCGCACGTGTGGGTGGTGCATGATCCCAGCCAAGTCGTGGTCAAGGTACTCGAACACCATGTACACGAACGTGTTGTTGATGCTGTTGCTGCCACTGCCCTCGGCCGGCGCCTCGAGCGCCAGATCGCGCAGTGACACCACGTTGGCACAGTCGGTGCGCTGCAGGAGCTGCAGCTCGCGCACGGCCGTGATCGGGAACCCGTCGCGGGTGGCTTCGATACGAACGCGCTTGAGGGCCACCTGGGTACCCGTGCGCTTGCACCGCGCCAGAAACACTTTGCCGTACGTGCCCTCACCGACCTGGGCCATGGTTTCGTACACCTCGGGCCCGGTGGGGTCGGGGTAGACCGGCGGCGACGGCGACCGGGGCCTTGGCGCGGGCGGTGCAGGCGGCTGCGACGGACGTGTTGGCGACGATTTCGCTGCTCCAGAGCGAGATGCCTTGGATGACGAGCCCGCCGACGCCTCCGTGTAGGGCGTTCGTCGGTCCTGGTCCTGGTACCGAGATCCACGCGGAGACCGGGACGTGTGGCGCGACCAGCGCCCGCCGCGGTCAAACGGACGGCGGCCGCGCTCCCACCCACTGCGGCCCGTGTGGCTATTGCCGTACGCGGGACTTGGCGACCGCGACCGCGACCGGCTGCGGCTCCGGCTGCGGCTATCGAGACTGGGCCGCCGGGTATCGCGTCGTCCGTGCTGCTGCTGCTGCTGTGGTTGACCGCGCATCATTTGTTGCTGCTGTTGCTGCTGCCCAAAGTACCCGTCTTGGCGATGGCTCACGGGTGACGCGCTGGGCGACTGCGACGAGCTCCGTGACTGACTCAACGACTGGCTGCGGGACCGGCTGCGCGAATGGCCGGCAACGGCATTGCTGTACTCGCGCGGCGCGCTGTAGTCTCGCCGCAATCGTGCAGTGGTTTCCGGTCGCCCCCGATTGTGCTGTGCCATGGATGACGACGATGACGGTGCGGGACTGAGCGGGCGGCCGCCGCCCCGAGAGCCACCCGAGTGTCGCGGTCCAGACCCCGGGTGCTGCTGTCCCGGACGTCCGCCGCGGGAACCACTACCAGAACCATCATGGTAAGGTGGTCCGTCATCTCCACGATCCCCGTCTCCCCAGCGCGAACCTCCGCCACTACCACCCGTTGCGCGATCGGAGTAGCGCGTGGGAGGCGGTGTGTCCCAATCGCGATCAAGATCGTCACGGAGGTCGTGGCCATAGGGTGGCGGCTGGTGTCGGCCGCCGCCGCCGCCGCGCCGCCGATCGTCGTAGGGAGAGGGAGGTGGCGGCGACATGCGGCCGGTTCCTTTGCGCCGGTCAGAGTAGCCGCGCTGTTGTTGCTGCTGTTGCTGCAAGTGAAGTGGCTGTAATGGAGCATGCCCGCGGTGGTTGTTAAACGACGACGACGACGGACCGTCATCGTCAAAGCTCCCGCGGCGGTCGCGCGCGTCCGAGTACCGGCCCGAGTTGCGCGATTCGGGCCGCGATCCGCTGCTCACATGCGGCGACCCATCGCGGCCGGGCCGGTCCCAGCCGCCACCACCGCCGCGCTCACGGTCACGCTGGTCGCGTTGGTCACGATGGTCGCGTTGGTCGCGTTGGTCCCGCTGGTCACGATCCATCTTGCCCGATCGGCGGCCAAAGTCGCCGTCCCGGTCCTGGAAGCCGCCTTGCTTGCGCGAGGAGGACGATCCCCCTTGCGACCAGTCGTCGCGGCGATTCGTCGTCCGCTTGGCAGAGACCGACCCGCTGCTGCTGCCCGCGTACACGGGCACGTCGCGGCCAAACTCGTCCTTTACCAGCAACGGGCTGCCCGGCGGCGGCGGCGACCCGGCCAACGCGGACGATGGGTAGTCGCGGTCGCGGTCCGACTCACCTCGGTACCCACGAGCGCCGCCGCCGCCGCGTCCCGGCTGCATCTGTTGCTGTTGCTGCTGTGATCGGCTGCCATTGCTGTTGGCGTTGCCACCACCGCGCCACCCGTCGCGTCGATCACTCGACGCAGGCCGCACATGGGGCGGTGGGGAGCCCGGGGAAGGCGATCGGATACGGCGACCAGAAGAAACGCCACCTGCAGGTGCGCTGCCACCACTGCCGCCGCGGTTGTACGATGCGGCCGGATGCGTTGGCGGCGGGTGCCGGCCGTATCGGGCATGCGCAGGGCCCGGTGGCTGAGGCGAAATATCGCGCTGGCCGCCGCCGCGTTGTTGCTGTTGCTGCTGCGGGCGTCGGGATGACCGGTCCATTTTGTTTGAGGGTTTCCCTGTTGGCACGATCCGCGTTGTTTTTTTTGTGAGTATTTGTTTTTTTTGCTTTCGTCACCATGGCCACTTCCGGTACGCTTACAGCGTGCTCTATGCCCCCTCTGCCCCCCGAACCACTCGTATTTTGGATTGATGGATTTATGTATAAGGACGACGACCTCCATTGAATGCACGACGACATTTATTTGCCAACAAACAACCCGAAAAAACTTGGGCACACGATAAATCCAGAGCGCCGCCATTGTATACTCGTCATTAAGGGTGCTCAAGACGACGATTAGAGAGGGAAGTGACAATGCATTGTTTACAGCGACACGCTCACGTAAAGCACCAGCACGAACACCCTGCCGGTACAGGTCACGTCAGGGAGGGAAAAGAGAGGAAATGAGAGCGATCGACATGGCAGACCGCGTCATTCATTCAGCGAACCATACACCTTGGGCCAGCAAAAGAGGGGGCATACACTCCATACAAAAAAAAAAAAATCAAAAAAAGAGCAACGCACCGGAAGATCAGAGGGTTAAGGGATGGTTGCGATGCACACGGAAGCGCGGCAGTTGCTCGTGGTGTAAGCCAGTGTCGTGAAAGAGAGAGTTCTTGTTGATTGGACAGTCAGCACGCTTCCCTTGGATGTATGGTGTCGTTCGTCGCTTGGTGCCGTTGCCGTCAATGCGTCGACAAAGGACAGGATACGCCTACAAGAGAGGGTAGCAAGAAAACAGAAATACAAACAGGCAGGTACAAGTACTTTTTCCTGTTGTTGATGAGTTTGGCCCTCAGATACTCGTTGCTCGGCCACTCGTCCGAAAGGATAACTGCGCGCGCACTCAAGACAAGGAGTACGCGTCTGAGATTACTGTGACACTGTAAGAAATTGTCAGTCCTGTGCTGAATATGTGAGGATAAAAAGCAGTTTACCTATCTGGCGCTTGTCGGCGAGGCCGGCCACGGATGGTTTCTTGCTTGACGGTTCTTTTTTTCCTGAGCGCTCGAAGCGTTTTTTGTTCAAGTCAAATCTCGAAAGAGAACGATCAAAACTCACATAAAAATATTTTCAAGGACCACGGTCGCGCCGTGCCCTCAACGACGGCCAGGACGAAAAAAAAATTGTTAGCTCAATAGTAGTACCCGTCGTACTCGCTCTCTTCCAGGTCGCGCTCGCCCGAGTACATGTAAGCCTCCTCACGATCGCGTTCCTCGACCGTCGTCGCCGCTGGGACTGTTGCCTCCCGACCGAGAGATTGGCGCTGGCGATACCGCTCCGACAGCGGCGGGCGACTATGGCGGCGCGGGGGACCCCGGGCACTCGATCCCGTGCGCATGAACCCGGGAACCATGGACCGCAAGAACGACGGCGCCTGAGATCCGGGCACGCCCAGTCGCCGGGTGCGCGCCGACAACCGCGCATTCTTGAGCATCGTCACCTGGGTATCGAACCACATGAGGTACCCGAGCAGCGTCTGCTCAATGTTGGCCACGAGCGACCGGCGGATCGCCGACTTGATGGCTGGGGCAACGAGCTTGTACAGTGTACTGTGTATTTTTTTGTCAGTAGTGGATCCCGCAGCAGCTGAATAAAAAAAGGAGAAAAACATACTCGTGCTTGGTGTGGTGCAGCTGCACCCGAATGTCGTCCACGTTGGCTTGCACGCGCAGCGGGATCAGCGTCTGGGTGGTGGCTATCCGATCGAGCTCAAACGCCAGGTGCACGTGGATCCCTTCGCCCGTGATGGCCAGGTCCGCCACGCCCCAGTCCTTGAGCCGCGGGAACCCGGACTTGCGCTTGTAGTAGAACGACACGTCGTGGATGTCGGCCTGGATCTGGTACGCGTTGAGCGAAAACACGTGCATGAACCGATCCTCGATCTCCAGCCGCGGCGAAACGGTCGCGCGGTTCATCATCTCCAGCTCAAACAAGTTGGGCAAGAAGTTGGAGCTGGTGAGGATCACATTGTCGAGGATCAAGTCCATGTCGGCGTCGCGGTGCTCGATCCGCGGCAGGGCCACAAACTTCATTTGCGACAACAGCGCCGGGATAAACGCCACGCGCAAGTCATTCACCAGGTCGCCCTTGAACATGAGTTGCCCGGCCGCATCGTCGTAAAACGCCGTCTTCCACAGCTGGGTCATGGAATCGGCCAGGCTCATGGTGACCGGATCGGCCCGCAGCGCATCCAGGAACCCCAGCCCGGACGTGATCGCATCTTGCGCCTCAGGCAGCACCGACCACGCGCGCGCACGGTCCATCAGCACCTCGGCGCGCCGCCCGTACTCGGCCGTATCGATCCACGCCGGCTCGCGCATCGCCCGCACGAAAAACTGCCGCGCATCCCGCGCAAACTCCCGGAAATGCGCGTCGTTTCGCATCCGCGCCGTGAGCAAGTACAGCGACTGCAGGAACGGGTTGAGCGACTCGCCGGCCATGGCCTCGAGCAGCCGCTTGAGCTCCACCGCCGACGCGTACACGTTGGCGTCTACGTTGCGGTTTGAGATGCCGCTGGTGCCCGGCGCATTGGCAAGCACCTCGGCCACCGAGAGCAGGTACTCGATGGCCGACTGGTATTCCTCGTCATCGTTCAGCTGGCGCAAGAGCGCGCGCATACGGCGCGCAATGCGGGCGCGCGACTCTTCCGGGACGGCCGTTTGCAGCTTGGTCATGATGAATGACGCGCGGGCGGTCTGGGCCGTGTGGACTGATGTCTGGCCTGTGGTCTGCCGCGAGCGCCCCGCCTGTTGCTGGGTAGAGCTGTAGCTGTAGCGCTGACGTGTCTCTGTGCCGCCAATGTCTGGATCCACCACGGACCGGCGGCTGGCGGTTCCGGGTGCATTCAGGATCCGCTCCGTGCCGTCCTCGTCGAGATAGACCTTGGACCGAGTGGGCAGCGTGCGCGTCACGATCGGCTCGCCGTACCGCCAATCGTCGCGCGTGGTGGTGCGGATGGTGGCCGTGTCGGCCAGAAGCGTTTCGTCGCCACCAACAATCCCCGAGTCGTCCACGGCGGCGCCGTACCGGTCGGTCTCGCGGTCGCGATCAGGGCCCGCTTCCGAGGCAACCGAGGCGGGTGCATCCGTAGTCTCACCAATGATGCGCTCCTTGAGCTTGGCTTGCGCCGTGGTCCCGAAAATGCTTTGCAGAATATCGATCCCCTCAGCCAGAATGCCCCGAAAGTGCGTGCTCGTCAGCAGCAGCTTGATGAGGTTGGTCACTTGGGACGATGCTTCCTTGAGTAGGGTGGGTTCGACTTTTTTTTCATTTTATTAGTTGTTGTTGTCGAGAAATGGAACTAAAAAAAAAGCAATCATACCTCCAGCAGGCGTGACGGTGGTCCCCTTGGCGGCCAACGACGTGTGGAAAAACAGCTTCTGGAGCACCTCGGCCTGGTTCTTTTGCACGATAAACGAGCGCAACCCTTCCAGCACCGCCAGCAGATCCGAGATCAGCGCGCGGCCGTCATGTGAGATCCGGTAATTGGAGGCGCCAATGCCCGCGATCGATGTCTCGAGCTGGTCGATCGCCAGCAGCAGCATGTTGTTTCCGGCCAGCTCGCCCGTGGACACCGAGTTGAGCACATCGAGCAGACGGAACTCGCGGTCGCGGGCCTGTTCCTTGGCCTCTTGCGGCGCAACCAGGGTCACTGCCCCGCGCGTCGGATGGAAGTTGACTTCTTCGTGGATTGGTCGCGAGGTCTGTTTTATATTTTTCCATTGGTTGGTACTGGAGCTGGGTGCTGAATGCGATACGTACAAATCTCTTCATTCAGGTGTTGTTAGATTGTCGCGGTGGTATGAATGAATGACAGGAACGGCAAGTGATCCAAGGAGAGAGAGAGGGCGGGGGAAAAGACAAGTACGTTGTTGTTTTGGGCAAAAATGCGAGACAAGGCACCCTTTCAACTGAGACAAGACAAAAAAAAAAGCATGGTTTGTCTATTCACAGGAAAAAAGCATCCGAGACACAGAAGACTCAGAACAAGCCGACGGCCACGTCGCTCCAGTCGCCAAAGTCAAACTCGATGGATCCAGGCACGTGCGGCACAGGTGCGGCCGGGCGAGGCAGCGCCAACGCCGATGCCGACGCCGAGTACCCAGTTTTGCGCTCCATGCGACTCAATTCTGCCACCATACCCTCAAGCCGCGCACCCGCCTTGCCGATCGCAGTGTCGGTGACCACGTCGATGGTGCACGAATTGGCCAGCGCCGGGTACCCCTCGCCGATGGCCAGGCACACGTTGCGGACCACGTCGTCGCTGCCCACCTCGGCCGCGTGCCGCACTACTTGAATGGTCTTGAGGTGCTCCAAGACCGAGGTACCATCCACTTGTGACGACTTGGAACGATCGGCGGCCAGAAGCGTCAACGCCGCGGCCATCGGCACCATCGTATCGAACGCGAAATTCTGCACGCACGTAGCCCGGGCCAGCAAGCTGGACACTACCACCGCCGGCATGTTGAAGTAACTGAAATCCAGGGTTTGGATCCGTGCCAGTGCCTGGCTCGCGGCCGTCGGCGGTGGAGGCGCATGATCAATCCCCGAGTCGGCCAGACTCGCGACCTGGCCGTCGTGCTCGGACCGGAGATCGATTTCCGAGAGCGCGAAACTGGCACGGCGCGACTCGGACCGCTTGAGCGTCTCGTACCCCGACGGCGATCCGAGCGCGCTCACCGACAGCGACGTGATGGTGGGCACGCTGGCGGCGATCGCCAGCACCGCGTCCAGCGACTCGGCGGTGGCGCTGAGCATGCGCAGCTCGAGCGCCGAGACGCACGGCAGGCCCGCGTGCATCACTAGGCGCGCCATTTGCACCAGATCAAACACGTCATTGCTCGTGTCGTCTTCATCGTCATTGTCGCGCGGTAGGGTGGTGAATGAGTAGGAACTGAGGTGCACCGACTCGAGCGCGATCGTCTTGAGCGACGTGAAATCGGACCACGGCAGCGCACTGAGGATCGCGGCCACGCCGCACTGCACCGCGTACGGATCGCAGCTGCTGTTGTTGTTCCGGTCAAGGGTCGAGGAAAGCGACTTGGTGACGGCACGCGCGTCCGAGATGGTCAGCCGACGCAGCGCTCCTGGCCGACCGGCTACCGACAGTGTGTGCAGCACGTGCACCAGATGCGCGTCCGAGTACACGGTCGGCGACTGAAGCGCCGCCACCGCCAGCGATCCACGCAGTTCACGGCAGGTTCCGCGCAGGGCGGCCAGATCCGAGTGCGGGAGGTACTGCTCGGCAATCACATCCAGGATATCTTGGGGCAGGGCGACCAGTGGGGACAATGTAGGTTGAGTTGCGATCTTTTTGTTCTTTTGGGAAGTGGACTTGGTCGCGGATGAGAAGAGGCGAGTAAAGGAGTTCAGAAGGGAGTGGCGGCGACCCATTTCGGTGTATGTGCTTGATTGTAAAGTCTTTGTTCTTGACTGTCTTGTCGCGCAGCAGGGTGCGTCGCGAGGTCTTTATAGATCAAGAAGTTGATGTGAGTGCCTGTTCTGAGGGCGGTACACGTTCGCAATCCCCACAAGCGCAAAGAAAATGCTCCATTTACGTTAGAATCCCTCTGCTGGCGTCGTGAGAGCCTTCTCTGGGTTGTTTCAATTTGAACCGCTAGAGCGATTAGGAGAGCGCATTGTTTCAACTATGACAGCACAGACACTTGATCACGCGCCACTGCTTACCGCTCCCGACTTGTGCCTTCATTTCGAGCTTTGTGAACGAATTGTGAACCGCAACTAAGTGCTAAGTGCTTGTGCTTGTAGTTGGAGAAGGCAAAGTCCTCGTGCTCATGCCGTTTCTGGACAGGGAAATATACTTTATTATATTACTGGGAAGCATTACTGGGAAGCCTTGCGCGCCTGCACTTGCAGCCCGTGCTTGACGCGAATGTAGTTCTCCATCATGCCGTACCACAGCAGTTCGCGGGCGCCGGACATGTACATCAGACCAAACAGCGATCCACCGAGATGCGCGAGATGGTCAAAGAGTTGCCAGCTGCGGATCACGCCCACCAGATCGAGCGTGACAAGGCCGGCCATTGCGTGCTGTTACAGTAACACGTTGTTGTAAGTGAGCGTTCCAAATCCACACGACCAAGGACAAGAACCAGTCACTGAAGAAAATAAGGATAAAATACTTTGAGAGCAAAGTCCACGCCCGGAATAAACATGATCCCGACGCGCACGTCCGGGTACAGGATCGCGAATGCGCCGAGACACGCAAACAGGGCTCCGGAGGCACCCAAGGACCCAACAATGGCGCCCATCGCCACCGTCCTCAACGTCAGCACATGCGACACCCACCCGGACACAAGTGCCGCGGACGTGTAGAACGCCAAGAACTCGTGCCGCGACCCGAGCGCGCTGTGCAGGCCGGCCCCGACCGTCCACAGGCCAAACATGTTCATTCCGAAATGCAGTGCGGTCTGGTGCGAGAACGCCGACGTGAGCAGCGTCACCGACCGGCCCGACGTCGGGTTATGCACGAACCATCGGTTCATGATACCCATAATACGGCCACGGGGTACTTGCCATGCGGCAAACACCACACCATTCACGGCCATCAGGCCCGCGACCGTGCGCTGGCCCTCGGACAACGTGTACCACCGGTTGGCCACCATGGTTGCCAACTTTTTCGCGTCGTGCGGGAGCGCTCCCGTCTCGGCAATGGCCTTGAGGGTGCGGTCGTGGTCTATCGCCCGGTCAATCTGTCGCCTCATAAAGAAGTCGCGCATCGAGCCCGCGCGGCCGACGTCTTTCACTTGGCTGGCGTCGTACGCGGCCACGCCAAGCCCGAATGCGGCCACGGTCCCTCCAAACGCAAACAGAGTTGGGCGAAGGTAGTGTGCGGCGGCCGGGCGTGCAGTCGAGAACGCCCGTGGTGCTGCTGCTGATGTCGACGCCGACGACGACGCAAATAAGGGGGAGATCAACGCGGTCCAGCGGCGGCCGAGCATTTTGATTATTATATTGTTTACTTTTCTCCTGCGGGCGGAGGGGAGGAGAGCTCCTCAACAAACCGTGAACGCCAAAGCGAGTCCTTTGGGAGCAACGGCACGCACTGGCGGTATAGCGCCATCCGCTCAGCATGTCTTTGGTCTTGCACCATATCCTCTGAACGCGTGGCCACCGAAAAGGCAGAAGACGGCAGCCCGAGCCGCGCCAGACCCTGCGCGTCCTTGACGGCCCGTAAGAACCGCGATCGGAACTCGTGCGGTGGCGATTGGGGTAAAGAGGGAAACAGAATTGCCGCCAGGTACGCCTGGAACGCGTGTGCATGGAACGAGTGGTTCAAGTACGCCTCCACGAGCGTGTCGACCATCGACAACGTCACCGGGTTCACCTCCAGTCGCGCACTCGAGACCACCACCGTTCCAGCCACAAGAGCCATGGCGGAACGCGGCGAGTCCAGGTACGATGCACCCGGGTCGGCAAACACGCCAAACAAGTCCTCGAGCGTCAGCCACGGCAGTCCTCCTTGTTTCATGGTGGCGTTAAGAACGGACACGCCGGCGGTAACAACGTGGGCCAACAAGTCCAGCGCGCGCGGGTTGGTCGCAGCGGCGCGGGCCAGCCACGTGCGTGGAAGCACTGCCGGCGGGAACCCAGCGTGCATGCGCTCGGCGCTTGGCCGCGGGACGCACACGTAGAGCGAGTCGCGTTCCGGCGGCGCATCGGCCAACACCGACGACATGATCTCGGGCAGCGCCGCCCACGCAGTTGCCCCTTCCGTCGCATGCGCGTGCTCTGCACCCGCGTCCACACCCGCCGCACTGAGGGACTGCACCAGCTGCACCAAACTCGCTTCCAGGGGTACAGGGAGGAACGTCAGGGCAAAGTACGCCGCGACCGAGTGTGCGGGCCGCGACATGTCGGCGTACTGCATCCATATCAGCCACACGCGTGCCAGCATCGCCAGTGGGGTGACGAGCGCACCCGAGAGACCCAGGACAGGTGACAGGAGCTCCGTCTCGACGGTTTCGATCGCCTGCCCAACCTCCAATCCCGCGTCCTCTGGGAGGTGGCGCAGCAGTGTTGCAAGCGCTTGGATTTGAGCCGGGAGAGTGCGCGGGAATGCGGCGGAAGCTGACAGCTGGGCGGCAATCGTGGCGGGGTACACGGCGAATCGAACTCGCAAAGAACTGGTCGCAGCACTCGAAGCAGCAGAAAGACCGGCCCGAATCCCAGCCAAGATGGCGCGGCACAGTGCGAGGCACGTGGTCGGCAGCGGCGCCGCCAATGGAGTCGGAACACGCCGCGTCTCAATGAGCAGCATCCCTTGCACCGCCACCGTCCACTCGAGACTTTTTGCATCAGATTTCTGAGCACCCAAGAGCGATTGCAGTTCGGCCGGAACACGCACGTACGCGTCGTCCACGAGTGGCACCGCCAAAATGGCCAGGTCGGCAAAGTGAAGGCGGGCGGCGCGCGCAACCGCGTAGGTGGCGCCACGGACACGTGGGTCAGCGCGGTGCACGTCAAACAGCATCGAGAGGACTTCGGGGACCGCAACCGCGTGCCCGTAGTTGTACAAGGTGAAAAACAGACGGGCAGCGGCATTGACGGCCGCAACCGCTTGCGATGACGATGTGTCGTGTGAGATGGGGACCGCAAGGAATTTGACAAACACGGACCCAAACTCGGCGGCGTGGGTCTTGCCAAACTTGGGCTGGGCCATGACGAGCAGCGTGAGCATGGTCGAAATCAGCGCGGCCGAAGTGGCGGTGGCAGTGTCGGAAGGTGGCCACACGTGCCGGGCCGCTGCCTTAAACAAGTGTGCAACCAGTTTGGGGCTGGCAGCTGCCTGGATGCACGCGGCACGCGACTGGCGGCACAAGAGCATCAAAACGAGCAATGCAGAGTGCGCGTCCGCCGTGTCCACGATCGCCGCTGGGGTGGCCAGCAGGTGCGCGAGCCGGGGCACAATCTGCATGGCGACCAGGGCGTCGGACAAGTTGATGCGCGCCATGGCCGCATGGTCATTGATAGATGCGTCGGTGCGCGTCAGGTCCACCGCGTCCGCGGCCACAATATGGAACCCAGTCCACATGGGATCGTCGCGATCGAGCACACTTGACTCATCTTGCTCATCTTCGGGAACAATCAGCATGCGCAGCGTGGCGGTGATGGCAGCGGAAATGACGGACGCGTGGCCGTCGTCCAGGGCCACGCGCACGTGCACCGCGCCCATGGCAAAGTTCCAGCACTCGATGACCTCGGCATGCACGTCGGCCGGGTACACTCCAGCGGCAAGTCCGCGGGCAATGGCGCCGAGGGCCGAGACGGCAATGGTGCGCTGGCTCGGCACGGTGCTGCGCGATAGGTGGACCAATTCGGGGACCGTGTACCCTGCCAAGGCCGGGTTGTCGCCGTGGTGGTGAAGCCCGGCAGACGCTGGCACGTCCGCGGTCGGGGGGATGAATTCGCCAGCAAACGAGAACCTGCGGGTGGACCCCGGCACGTCGTTTCCGTCCTCTTCGCTGACGGCCAGCTCGGCCACGGTCGGCACGGGTGCTGGCTGCATCCACTCGAGCTTTCGGATCTCGGCGGGGTCGGTGGGTGTTTCCACGTTGGCGATTGGTTCGGGGACAGCCATCTGTGTTGTTGGTGCTGTACCATGGTGTTGTCAGCGAGATGAAATGCAGAAGCAAAGTGTATACGTACCAGGACGATCGTCCGTGAGCCGACCGTACTTGAGCTCGGCACGGCGCTGGAGCGCGGCCAGCAGACCGGGACTAATGACGGCGGCAATTTCCTGCTCGGCGTCCTCGATATCGGCCGCCGACATGCCCTCGATCTGCTGCAGTGCGGCGCGGTGCACATCATCGACAGAGTCTGGTTTAGTAGCGTCGTTCGCGTCGCCTGCCGGTCGAGAGCCGAAAAAGGCAGCAATGTCGGCGCCGCGGACGTGCGTGCTCTTTAAAGTCGGCAAAGAAACAGCCGTGGAGGGAACGACCGTAGCGCGGTGGTGGGCGAGCGGGAATCCGGTCGGCTGGCGCAAGAAACGCGTCTCGAGGTCGGCGGCCGAGAGCGGCGCGGGGACACCACCCGTGCGCTCGACAATGGCGGCCGAGACCACGGGCGTGGACACGACCTGGACCGGCGGGAGCGACGAGCGGACGGCACTGTTGATGGGCGGCTTTTGGCCATTGGCTGCGCGTCGTTGGGCAAACAGGGACGGTTTCTTGGCAGCAGGCTTTTCCATTGGTGCCATTGGTTTTTCCACTGCCGGGTTCGGTGGTGCTGCAGGTGCTGCAGGTGCTGCAGGTGCTGCAGGCACAGGTACAGCTGTAATTGCAGGGTTTGCGTGACGCGATGCGATCATTGGCGGGGCCCGCGTGCGGATGGCGTGGGCAGCGCGCTGGGTCTGGGAGCCGGGGACCAGATCGTTTTCACCATCAAAGTCAACTTCGCTATCATCCAGAGTCCGCACCGAGGGCCGTGCTGGCAGGTCGTCGTGATCGTGGTCGGCCATAAAAATAAGACAGCTTCCAAACAAAGAGATGCCAAGTTAAGGTTCCTCAGTCACTCCGTCCGCACCGCACAACTGTCCATTTCGGGCAAGCGGCCTGGCTGCTCGGACCTCATACATATATACCCGAGGGGCCGCGCCCATTCCAAGAGTAAGAGACTGCTCCATACACAACTTTTTTCCACTAGACCAAACAACAAACAATGGCGCTCGTCGGCTCACCCGCCATTGCGCTTCCCCCCTTGGCCGCGCCGGCGCCGGTCGCCCCGACCTCCACTGCTCCTCCGTCAAAGGATATTCCCACACCTGATCCTGCTGCCTCGTCCGCTTCCTCGCCGACTGTTGCCCCGACCTCGACCAAAGCCACCCCAGTGCCTACTTCAACCACCTCCACTATGGCGAGCACCCCTACCATTACACCGACACCGACACCGACACCGACACCCACGCCAGCTCCTGCTCCTGCTCCTGCACCGACCCGTACGCCAGCGCCTGCACCGCCGAGTCCTTCTTCCAGTCCTAGTTCGAGTCCTTTGTCAAGTTCCTCAACTCCCACTCCAGGGCCGACAGTAGCACCCGCATCAACACTGCAGCCCCCAGCGAAAAACAGCACCCCAGTCCCCACCGCCGGCTCTGGCCCCTCGGATCAGTGCGGGCCCGGGTATGCCTGCACCAACGGCGCGCTCGCACAGGCCAAGTGCGTCGATCTTGGCAAGGCGGCCCAGTTCAAGGGTTCCGTTTGTTTCACTCTTTTTTTTTTCTTTTTTTCTATGAGTAACGCCACCGCTGCTCACCTTTACCCACAAAAAAAAAAACAGTCTTCAACACCTCCAACCTGTTTGTCCCCAGCGACGTGTCGGCGTACGTGATCGCCCGGTACCCGTCCGGAATCGCCGCCACCATGCCCAAATCGCTGGCGACGGCGGCCGACGTGCCCGTGTTTCTTGCAGCCCTAGTGCAGCACTGGGCCGACGCCAACGACTACCAGGCGCGGTGCGCGCTCCCCTCGCACCGGTGGTCGGCGACATTTGCGGTCGTGGACTTGGTCGATTTCTACGCCACCCACCCGTGCCGCACCGGATCCCCTGCAGCCATGGCGGCGGGGGGACCCGCGCTGTCGATCTGCTCGAGCGCGCGCGACGAGCGCGTGGCCGCGCTGCTGGCCGATTCGGGCAACTCCACCACGTGCGCCGACCAGTCGCCCGCGGCCCTGGGGATGCGCCGCGCGATCGCCGATAAACTCAACGCGTACGCGCCGCCGCTGGTGTCGTCGGACACTACGCAGTGCCGGTCCGCGACCGATCTCGGGCTCGACGCCGGCGTCCTGTGCGGGTACACGGCCGACGCGCCTAACCTGTCGGTGTTGTGCCCTGCGTTCCTGAACGCGCAGTCGGCCGCTAACGACATTGCGGTAGGCGGTGGGCCCGCGGCGGGGACCATCATTGGCGTGGTGCTGCTGGGCGCGACGATCGGCACTGCGCTCTTGGTAGCCGCCAACTTTGCGGTGCGCCGGGTGCGTTCGGCTGCCGCGGCCCGCAAAGTGCCCATGGTCGCGTACTCGCCGCGCGGGCAGACCATGGGCGGCATGTACGTCCCCGCGTCGGTGGCGGCCATGGAGCGGCCCCAATCTCAATCTACTCCCCCGGAGGCGATGCTGTCGCCGAGCTGGGTCGACGTGGACGATCGCATGGCCCACCGCATTGCCATGGGCGGCTCCGTTGATGGTAATGGTAATGTCGGTAACCAGCACGCATGGGAGCAGACGCGCCGCGTGCCCCAGCAGCAGCCGAGCTACTACTACGGTCACGTCCCGGCCGACCGTAACGTCGCGGACGATGACGGCGATCTGGGCGGTGCGACCCAGCGCTGGTTATAACTTTTTATATTAGTTGTATCTATTTTTGTGAAAAATATTGGAGCTATTTCCGGTTTTGGCAAGTGGTACGATGGTCATGTGGTTCCAGGCTCTGGTTAGGTAATTTTTTGCTTTTTTTGGCAGGAATTGTTGACGGCTGCATCCACCATTTTTTTTCGGAAACTCGCATTTTACGATAATTACACGAAAAAAATGGCCAGCGCATCCCCCGCCGCCGCATCCCCCGCCGCCGCATCCCCCGCTGCCACTCCGGCCCCCGCGCCGCCCGCTGCTAGCAGCACCTCGCCGCCGCCCAAGGCAACTCCTCCGCCGCCAGCACCCACCTCGGATCCACCGCCCGTGGTTGTCACTGACGCACCCACCAAGGCACCCCCACCGGCTACAACTACCGCTGCGCCGCCGGCGACCACCAAAACACCTCCCCCGGCCACCACCACCTCTGCTGCAGTGTCGTCGACAGGTATGCATCATTACGTCATCGCACACATCAAAAACAAATGAAACTGACACATTTCCCATTCATTTAAAGAAACAACCGGCCTGGCCTCCTCCACCATGGTATTCAACCGGGCCACGCTTCCCGGGACCAGCGGCGAGACCGTGAACCCGTCGCCCACCGACACGGCCACGTCGTCCGGATCCTCGACCACCAATTCCTCGTCCAATTCCTCGTCGTCCGATCCCCACAGCGGCGTGATTGCATTGGGTGTTGGCGCGGCAGTGATTGTGGCCGTGATCATGTTCTTGGTGGCGCGCATGTCATCGTCGCGCCGCAAGCACCGCGAGGAGCTCGAGTGGGACCGTGCGGCTACCGCTGCTGCTGCTGCTGCCTCAGCCTCAGCTGCTGCCAACACGGCCAGTTCGAACCGTATGGCCTCCTACTCGAATGGCGGCAACAGCACTCCCCGCAGCTTTGGCCGAACACTCGGCAGTGGGTCGCAGGCGGGAGGGTACATTGGCAGCGGGTCGATGATGGCCGCGGGCGCGTCCCCAAGCCTGTCGTCGTCGTACGCCATGTCGGCGGCCGATATCAACGACATGACCATGGCCGCCAAGGACGAAGAGGCCAATATGCAGGCCATCAGCTCTTACTACATGCCGGTGATGGTGGCGCCCAGCGCACCGCCCGCCGGGTTCGTTCC
This sequence comes from Blastocladiella britannica, assembly GCA_025349905.2. Lineage (NCBI taxonomy): Eukaryota > Fungi > Blastocladiomycota > Blastocladiomycetes > Blastocladiales > Blastocladiaceae > Blastocladiella > Blastocladiella britannica. The sequence goes on from MU624696.1 coordinate 29,841, forward strand.
CTACGGCCACATGGTCCCTGCGCCCCCGCACCACGCAGGACACCACGGCCACCACTCGATTGGAAGCGGTGGTAATGGCGGCGGGTACTACTCGCCCATGATGGCTCCGCAGCCTATCGCCTACTCGCCGCAAATGCAGCACCAGATGTACACCGGGGGTCTGCCTAATGACGCTGGGACGTATATGCAGCCACAGATGACGGGTGGGTCGTTTGCTGGAGTCCAGTTTGCAGGATCACATGGGCAGGGGTACTCTGCGCTGCCCACGACCATGTCGGGCGCCGATATGGATGTGGGTGCGGCACCTCGGAAACGCACGGCACCTGCTCCACCCGGTGTGCCTACGAGCGGGTCCATGTACGGCCTGAATGGCCGGCAGTGAGTGACATGAGGTTAAATGAGGGTTGGCTGTTGACTTGCATATAGGCATTGTACTTTTATATATATATATATATATATATAATAATTCATTAGTTACGTTACTCAAAGTGCAAGTGCGAACCGGTCCAGGGTCGATCGGAGCTGCGCCATGGCTGGGTGGGTCTCGGTGACGGATCCGCCTTGCATGGCCACAAACGCCGGCCACGACTCGGTGACGGCGGTTGGGTGGTACCATCGATCTGTCCTTGATGCGTGAATATGAGAAGTAAGTGGGGAAGACAATGGCTGGCGTACTGGTCAGCAGCTGGGCGAGATCTTCCAGGCCCGCGACATAGAGCTCGTCGTGCTTTGTGTTCCCTGTCGGAACAAACTCGAGCTCCTTGAACTTGCCGTCCTTGCATTGAACATGGGATCGCTGTCCAAATCCGATTTTGGTTATTCTTCCAGGAATCATGATCATAAAAAAAGGAAATGAACGAACCAGATCCGCCGAGAGTGCAAAGTCGTGCTTGAAATCGGGCGTTTGACCCAATCGCCAGTCGTCCGACTTATCAAAAATATTAGTGCCGCTCAA